>ML661364.1:1048319-1068783 GCA_007570785.1 Antilocapra americana
TCTGGCTTACTTCACTCTGGATAATGGGCTCCAGTTTCGTCCATCTGAGTAGAATTGCTTCAAATGAATTTTTTTTTTAATGCTGAGTAATATTCCATTGTGATGAATGGATAAGAATCTTTTTTTTAAAATAAATCTCTAATATTAAACATACCATTTGATTTTTTTGTAAGTGTGAAAATATTTCCCTACTGTGATTATTACAATAAATTCTGTGCAATAATGTGCTTTGTAAACCATAGAATCTGTGTATTATTACCATTGAATATAGGTGCAGTAATTTTTCATGTTTCATGTCCATTTCTTTCCACATGGCCAGTTCAGAATTTAGGACTAGACTGGCTGCCCTCCAGGACATCATTAGTGGTGACCTTGTCACTTAATGTTAACTGTATACCTCATTCATACCATGGTTGAAAATGGCTGAAAGCCAGCACAAGTGAAGCATTGCAAACAAGGGCCAAGATAGGCAGGTGCAGCCCTTATTTCCCATATCTGTTAAAATAACACTCAGCTCTCCAGCTTACTAGATCTATTTCATTATTTTTGTCAAATATGGTTTTCCTCAAAACTCTTTCTCAGAAATTTTCTGGCCCAGAAATAACAAATGCTTTACTAGAAATACATAACATTTTAGGAATTTATTGATTTTTACCTAATTAGAAAGTTCTGCTTCAGTAATATAAACTAAACGTTTTTGCTATCTATAGAAAAAGAAAATGGATAAAGAAATGGATTAATATTAACCAGTAAGCTATAAAGTCTCTAAAACCATTCACCAAATTGGTGCATTAAATCTTATAGTCTAAGTGTTATTGAATCAAGTATTTCTGTAATTATCATTTTAGTTTATTTACTTTAATTACATGTATGCATTGGTTTTTTTCTTGCACTTACACATATTTCCAGTTTGTACTTGGTTTGGTTGGTTTATTCGCTAAGTCGTGTCCAACTCTTGCAACCACATGGACTGTAGCCCTCCAGGCTCCTCTGTCCATCGGATTCTCCAGGCAAGAATACTGGAGTGGGTTGCCACTTCCATTTCCAGAGGATCTTCCCAACCCAGGAATGGAGCCCAAGTCTCCTGCACTACAGGCAGATTCTTTACTGACTGCACTATGAGGGAAGTCCTAGTTTGTACTTAATGCTATCAAAATGTTGCCTTTTTTTTTTATTATATCTCATTTAATATACTTAAAAGTGGAGCATCATCAAAAAAGCAAGAGAGCTCCAAGAAAACATCTATTTCTGCTTTATTGACTATGCCAAAGCTTTTGACTGTGTGGATCACAATAAACAGTGGAAAATTCTGAAAGAGATGGGAATACCAGACCAGCTGACCTGTCTCTTGAGAAACTTGTATGCAGGCCAGGAAGCAACAGTAAGAACTGGACATGGAACGACGGACTGGTTCCAAATTGGAAAAGGAGTATGTCAAGGCTGTTTATAGTCACCCTGCTTATTTAACTTATATAAAGAGTACATATGAGAAACACTGGACAGGAGGAAGCACAAGCTGGATTCAAGATTTCTGGGAGAAGTATCAATAACCTCAGATAAGCAGATGACACCACCCTTATGGCAGAAAGTGAAGAAGAACTAAAAAGCCTCTTGATCAAAGTGAAAGAGGAGGGTGAAAAAAATTGGCTTAAAGCTCAACATTCAGAAACTAAGGTTATGGCATCTGGTACCATCACTTCATGGGAAATAGATGGGGAAACGGTGGAAACTGTGGCTGACTTTATTTTGGGGGGCTCCAAAATCACTGCAGATGTTGACTGCAGCCATGAAATTAAAAAATGCTTACACCTTGGAAGGAAAGTTATGACCAACCTAGATAGCATATTGAAAAGCAGAGACATTACTTTGCCAACAAAGATCCATCTAGTCAAGGCTATGGTTTTTCCAGTAGTCATGTATGGATGTGAGATTTGGACAGTGAAGAAAGCTGAGTGCCAAAGAATTGATGCTTTTGAATTGTGATGTTGGAAAAGACTCATGGGAGTCCGTTAGACTGCAAGAAGATCCAACCAGTCCATTCTAAAGGAGATCAATCATGAGTGTTCATTGGAAGGACTGATGCTGAAGCTGAAACTCCAATACTTTGGCCACCTCATGCAAAGAGTTGGCTCATTGGAAAAGACCCTCATGTTGGGCAGGATTGGGGGCAGGAGGAGAAGAGGATGACAGAAGATGAGATGGCTGGATGGCATCACCGACTCGATGGACATGGGTTTGGGTAGACTCCAGGAGTTAGTGATGGACAGGAAGGCCTGACATGCTGCGATTCATGGAGTTGCAAAGAGTCAGACACGATTGAGCGATGAAAGTGAACTGAACTGAACTGTATAGCAAAAATATCACTTACATTCTATTTTTCCCAGTTCAGTTCAGTTCAGTTCCGTCACTTAGTCATGTCTGACTCTTTATGACCCCCTGGACCACAGCACGCCAGTCCTCCTGTCGATCACCAACTCCCGGAGTTTAATCAAACTCATGTCCATTGAGTCGGTGATGCCATCCAACCATCTCATCCTCTGTTGTCCCCTTCTCCTCCTGCCCTCAATATTTCCCAGCATCAGGATCTTTTCCAATGAGTCAGCTCTTCACAAAGTATTGGATTTTCAGCTTCAACATCAGTCCTTCCAATGAACACTCAGGAGTGATTTTCCTTAGGGTGGACTGGTTGGGTCTCTTTGGAGTCCAAGGGACTCTCAGGAGTCTTCTCCAACACACCACAGTTCAAAAGCATCAATTCTTTGGTTCTCAGCTTTCTTTATACTCCAACTCTCACACCATACATGACTACTGGAAAAACCATAGCCTTGACTAGATGGACCTTTGTTGGCAAAGTAATGTCTCTGCTTTTTAATATGCTGTCTATGTTGGTCATAACTTTCCTTCAAGGTGTAAGTGTCTTTTAATTTCAGGCTGCAGTCACCATCTGCAGTGATTTTGGAGCCCAAGAAAATAAAGTCAGCCACTGTTTTCCCATCTATTTGCCATGAAGTGATGGGACCAGATGCCATGATCTTAGTTTTCTGAATGTTGAGCTTTAAGCCAACTTCTTCACTCTCCTCTTTCACTTTCACCAAGAGGCTCTTTAGTTCTTCTTCACTTTCTGCCATAAGGATGGTGTCATCTGCATATCTGAGTTTGTTGATATTTCTCCCAGCAATCTTGATTCCAGCTTGTGTTTCCTCCAGCCCAGAGTTTCTCATGATGTACTCTTCATGTAAGTTAAATAATCAGGGTGAAAATATGCAGTCTTGATGTACTCCTTTTCTTATTTCTCCCAGTTGTTATTAAAGTCAGAGATAAATGGTAAAATCTATTTTCACTTATGTACTATATATTGATTAACTGAATCATTTTTAAGTTATTAGAAAAAATTAATTATTAATGTTTTTTAATGGAAAACTACAAAAAACATGGAAAGAATATTATCAAATAAATATAGTTTATTAGAATTTTTTGGCTTTGGGGTACAAACTAGTCTTATATATTTTTTTTTGTTACACAGGGTTTTTTTGGTTTGTATTGTTATTGCCACTTTCAAAGTTTTTAGCAGGTATTGAATACTGAAACAAAAATATCATCTACTGTCTGACTTAAGCTGATAGGGAAGATATTGCAGTGTGTAGAAATACTACACATAAACACAAGTGTATATGTTTAAAGCAAGGATAAATTTATTCTAGGAAATTTATAAGAATGGTGGTTTTCACCAAACATATAGGATTCTCACTCTCGAAAGTTTGAGAACTGTGAGAACTGATTCTGGACTAAGCCGGCAAACATGTTTTATTTTTATACAAAGTGAAGCTGGCTTTGGCTGAATTTGCATTCTTTAGCTGGCCACCACTGGTGCCACAATTGATTATTATTATTATTTTTTTTTTTGGATACTAAAATGACTATGTATCTTTGAAGATGCTTGACTCATGAGTTTTGTTTGAAGCGTTAACATAAAACAGAAAGGAAATCATTTCTAAAAGTTTGGAGAAACTAATGTTTCAGTAGTACAATGAAGTATACAATAGTCTATGCTAAGTAGCTATATTTTAATAAAATTATAACTGGAGAATCCAGAGCTGAATTTTAACTTATTATATTAAAATTATATAATATTTAACTCTGTGAGAATAATGCATATCAACAATAAACTGTATTTCATGGTGCAATTTCCATTCAATCATTTCTACGGTGATAGTGACAATATGCAGACTTGACATGCTCCTTTTCCAACTTGGAACCATCTAATGTTTCATACCCAGTTCTAATTGTTGCTTCTTTACCTGAATACAGGTTTCTCACGAGGCAGGTCACATAGTCTGCAATTCCTCTCTCTTTAAGAATTTTCCACAGTTTGTTGTGATCCACACTGTCAAAGGCTTTGGCATAGTCAATAAAGCAGTAGATGTTTTTCTGGAACTCTCTTGCTGTTTTGATGATCCAACATTTGTTGGCAATTTGATCTCTGGTTCCTCTGCCTTTTTTTAAAACTAGCTTGAACATCTGGAAGTTCACAGTTCATATACTGTTGAAGCCTGGCTTGGAGAATTTTGAGTATTACTTTGCTCTCATATGAGATGAGTGCAATTGTGCAGTAGTTTGAACATTCTTTGCCATTGTCCTCTTTTGAGATTGGAATGAAAACTGACCTTTTTCAGTCCTGTTACCACTGCTGAGTTTTTCAAATTTGCTGGCATATTGAGTTCAGCACTTTCACAGCATCATTTTTCAGGATTTGAAATAGTTCAACTGGAATTCTATTACCTCCACTAGCTTTGTTCATAGTGATACTTCCTAAGACCAACTTGACTTACCATTCCATGATGTCTTGCTCTAGATGAGTGATAACACCTTCGTGGTATTCTGGGTCATGAAGATCTTTTTTGTATAGTTCTTCTGTATATTCTTGCCACCTGTTTTTAATAGTGTCTGCTTCGGTTAGGTTCATACCATTTCCATCCTTTATTGTGCCCATCTCTGCATGAAATATTCCCTTGGTATCTGTAATTTTCTTGAAGTGATCTTTAGTCTTTCCCATTCTATTGTTTTCCTCTATTTCTTTGCATTGATCAGTGAGGAAGGCATTCGTATCTCTCCTTGCTATCTCTGGAACTCTGCATTCATGCAGGTATATCTTTCCTCTTCTCATTTGCTCTCTTCTTTTCTTAGCTCTTTGTAAGGCCTTCTCAGACAACCATGTTACCTTTTTTCATTTCTTTTTCTTGGAAATATTCTTGATCACTGCCTCCTGTACAGTGTCATGAACCTCCATCTATAGATCTTCAGGCACTCTATCAGATCTAATCCCTTGAATCTATTTGTCACTTCCTATTGTAAGGGATTTGATTTAGGTAATACTTGAATCGTCTGGTGGTTTTCCCTACTTTCTTCAATTTAAGTCTGAATTTGGCAATAAGGAGTTCATGATCTGAGTCACAGTCAGCTCCCTGTCTTGTTTTTGCTGACTGTATAGAGCTTCCCCATCTTTTGCTGTGAAGAGAATACTCACTTGGAATACCTTTAGCAGGAATTCTTTGGATTTGATTGCTCACAATAAGCTTATAATCTATAAATTTTTCCAGCACAGATACCTAGAAAGTGTTATACTAGCTCTAAAATGCTTTGGTGTATAAAGTGGTATCATTGACACGGTGCTCCCTGTGAGAAGTAACACATGTACTTCATGAAGAGAACTCATTACTCTGGATTAGAGGAAGTGTCTCTTATGGGGATGAAGGACTGGGAATGACCATCAAAGTCTCATAACTCTCTTTGATTTGCTCATGGCATTTGATTTCTTGTACACTTGATGGGAGGTGTTATCTTTGATTCTAATATCTGATTTAAAAATATGCTCCATTAGGGAGGGGGGTCCCGGAGGGGAAGCATATGTAAACCCATGGTGATATCATGACAATGTATGGCAAAAACAATAAAAAAATTTAAAAAAAATATGCTCCATTGTGTTAGCTTAATTGTGAGCTTCATATTCACTCTTCTGGAGGGGCTTCTCCAAGGATTTGACATCTGAATAGTGATATGAGTGTTGATAAGGAAGTGTTGGAAAGAGCATAATGGAAGGGTTATGTGAAAATTTTGGGAAAGAATAAACTGGTAAAGCAGACTCAGATGTCCAATGCAGTGGTGTCTAAGTTTTTTGGGTATGCTCTCCTTTCACTCTTGAAAATCATTAAGTGATCAAAAAACTTTTTTTTTTCCTTTGTGTCTATCACTTTTCGCCATATTAGAACCTTAAACTGAGAATTTAAAACATAATAAATGATTTATTTAAAGCCAACCATAAACATACATGTTAATAGCATGCATAATGTTTGAATTATATTTTCCAAAATATGATAAGCATAGAGAAGAATGTCAGTGCAGTACAGTTTTTCAAAATTCTCTAATATCTGCCTTAACAAAGATGTTTAGGTTGTTATATTTGCTTTTACCTTTAACCTGTGGGATATAATAGTTTATGTAGACTCTTGAAAAATACCACTGTGGAAAATTCTCACAGTTGTGAGAGAATA
Source organism: Antilocapra americana (assembly GCA_007570785.1). Classification (NCBI taxonomy): domain Eukaryota; kingdom Metazoa; phylum Chordata; class Mammalia; order Artiodactyla; family Antilocapridae; genus Antilocapra; species Antilocapra americana. The sequence goes on from ML661364.1 coordinate 1,054,868, forward strand.
GATCTTATCAGACATGTAAAGTCATTAGTATTATGATAGACCTTGTAGAGCTCTTCAAAGTGTCTTGGTGACGCCAAGGGTACACTGACCATAATTTAAGAATTCATGATCCTGAGAATGAGTTTAAAGTATTTGAAGGATGAACAGAAGATAATTTAACTGAAATAATGTGAGAGAAGATGAGGTCCAGTATGGAGGAAAGCAGGCCAGCAACAGAAGCAGGAGCAGATAATTTATGACCATGTGAATTATGGTAGGGTATTCAGATTTATTCCTTTCTTATAATGTTATTTATTTATTTTTGGCTGTGCTGAGTCTAGGATACTGTGTGGATTTTCTCTAGCTGTGCTGAGTGGGAACTACTGTCTGTGTCTTCTCTTGCTGTGGAGCACTGGCTCTAGGGTGGGTGGGCTCTGTAGTACACAGGCTTAGCTGTTCTGTGGCATGTGAGATTGAATCCATGTCTCCTACATTAGCAGACAGATTCTTTACATCGAATCACCAGGGAAACCCCAGATTTATTCTTATTTTATTGGAAAACCCTTGGAAGAGTTTAAGAGGAGGAATGTTATCTGATTTTTATTTCAGAAAGTCAATACTGGTATGTGATGAAGACTTTAGGCTGGTGGAGGGGGTAGAAAAGAAAAGTTAGTAAGTTAGGAGACTTTTTCCTATGTAGGCAAAGGTAATGGTGACTGAAGATAATAGGTAATGATTCTTAGTTGGATCATACCACCATCATATGGAAGGTGGAAGCAGCACAGACTTTCCAGGAGACATCTTTTCTGCTGAAATCACTTACTTGATGGAAGATGGAAGGCTGTGAAACTGCTATGGGAATAGTAACCTCTTTACACATGAAGTATAGCAAAAAGTAAAAATAAAATGCAAAGTATAACAGAGAAGACTTGGGAAGAAAATCCTAGAAAACAGTCATGCATCAAGGTTTTATTTTATTATTCCTGAGAAACAGTTATGCACTCGAAGAATGGACTGTATATAGGTACATATACATATAATATACATACATACATATAATAAATTTCTATTTATTAAATAGAAATGACTTGTTACATAAAGTGCCCTTGAAGTTCAGTTTTATATGTAACTTCTTGTATCTGCATTGTTTCTGAGCACTTTCATTTAGGTTCAAACCAAGTGAAACATATACTTTTCCACTTCACAGTCAGAATATTACAACTTTTTCAAATGCTTTTACTTGCTACTTGTTTAATTTGGAAATTAGCTTTTTAATTTTAATAAGGTACAATTCTGACATGATATGTAACACAATCAAGTGTCATTTAGCTTTTACATATCTATTGTTATAATTGATGATACCTTTCTGATTAATCTTGAAATGCAAAAAAATATATAAATTGTGTATATTATAAATGAAAACAGGGACTTTTGTGAAGCTTCTGAGGACAAATTGGAAGCCCATATACACAGAATACATCTTTCAGAACTCTCTGTGGAAAGCCAGTAGGTGGAGACAATGTCAGTTTCTCACACAGCTCTAGTCATCAACTTGAATTCCTTTTCTTGTTTAGCTGCATTTGAATGGACATGGGCATTTTGGTTTTATTTTTCAATCAGGCAAAATCACCACCTGGCTTTGAATCTAGAATCTCTAGCTGTGGCTCATATCTCATTGTTACCATTGTGACTTTGTTTAACTCTGGTAAAGAAACATTTCAACTTCAAACAAGCTAGGTATTTTCACAAAGAACCATCTGTAAAAGGCCCTTGCCAGAAACCTGTTAAATATTCTCTTCTGTAACTGAATTTCAAGCTCCTTTTTACAGAAACAATGTTGCATTATGAGGGCACATTTATATTCAAATAATATTCTGTTTTGATTTAGTACTTTAATCTGAGTGCTTCTATGGAAATTTGCATAATCTCCCAAATTTTAAAGCATGATAACCAATGGTTTATTGGTGATTTATTATACTACCCCTTCAATATTAAAGCTCCAAAGAGAAGGAACATGATGAGAATTGTGTACTTGGAGATACTGAAAAATTATACATGTATCATAGTCAAAAAGCATTACCAATAAGAAATCTATTAGTGGAATTATTATGAACTGGCTTACCCTTTGACCTAGTAAATCCACTGCTGAAAGGCAATTATATTTGTACCTTGGTACTTGTTTTACTATTGTTGTGATAAGAGATGCTGGAATAAGCCAGTTTTATTTCAGTAAAGATGATACACACAATCTAACTGTACATCAATAAAAGCTTTTATAAACATATAATAGTGGAAAATGAAGACTTAAGAGATACTTAAGAGATACTCCAGTATGTGGCAAGCACTATACTATACAGTTATTAATACTGTGTGCATAGATCATACTGTCAAGTGTGGGAGACATAGTTAATGCAAATAATCATCCACCTACCTGTGTAATTATCCACTGTGAAATGTTTATCAGGGGGAAGTACAGACAGAAATCCACATAAAATCTAAGCTGTAAAGTAGTAAAATATTACATGTTATATACCTATAAAATATTTATATATGATAATTTCAATATGTACGTAAAGTATAAAATGGTAATTATTTGGAAGACATTATGAAAGATGGTTAGTTTTGAATGGTTTGTATTTTTTTTTTACTTTTCAATACATTCCAATGCAGGAAACATTTTAATTGTAGAAAAATATTAAATTATATTAGTAGGAATGAGTTTACAAAATTTTTTAAATTAATTAATTTATTTTAATTGGAGGATCATTACTTTACAATATTGTGATGATTTTGCCATAAATCAATATGAATCGACCAAAGGTATACATGAGTTCCCTCCATAATTTCAACATGTAGTTAAGAAAACACTAAATTATTTAAACTCAGTATTTGTAAACATATTATTTTCCTTATTTTAAAGCAGCTATTTGCAGCTTCAATAAAAGGAGCAGAATCTTATTCATTAATTTGCTGCTATACTCTTAGTGGAAATTAGACTGATCTGCTTCTTTTCCTCAAGATGATAAATTTCCATAAATAGAGAAACCATAGAAGTTGGTAACTTGCTTGAGGACAAGAGCTAATTTCCAGAAAGTAGAAATGTTTTGTCTCTAGACCACGGGTCAGCAAAATAGACTCTATAAGCCAAATTCAGCCCACAGCCTGATTTTTAGGGGGCTTCAAACTAAGAATAAATGTTATGTTTTAAATGTTTGAAAAAAGAGAAAATCTGAAGTATTTTACATATATTTTATGACATTTAAATTTCAATTACCACAAATAAATGTCTTAATGAGGTGACATTTAGTATATTCCTGACTTTGTGTAATCACTACCTCTCTAGTTTCAAGACTTCCTTCATCATTGCAAAGAATACCCAGTCCTCCTCCTCCCCTCCCCATATACTCTAGCAACCATTAATCTACTTCATCTCTCTAACACCCATGAATATTAATTTGTTAATACAAATTAAACTCAGGAATATTAATATGAATTAAGGTCAATGCATCTATAATGATAATTACACTGGTACAGATATCACACACATCAAACACACATGCATATACTTTTTCAAAAGTTTGGTATTATTTTGTTTAAAATCTACTACTATTATTTCATTAGTAGTAGATGCTCTACTACTTGTTCCTCAAGCTTCTCATTAACATGAATGTCTCTTTAGAGATTAGGTCATTTAGCTATACTCTTCAATATGTATTTAATAAGTCATACCTGGAATTTTTAAGTTAGTGTGAAAAAAATACTGTAGTCAACCTAGCTGCTTACTGAGTTTAAATACTAATGGAATTGGAATTGAATAGAGGCTGTAATTACACATATGTTTTCCAGGGAAAAATACAAATTGATAATCTAGCCCATTTCATTTCCCTCTAGGATAGTATAGAAGAATTACACAGAATACTAAACTACTACTTGATCAGTCAGTGAAGATTGCTCAAGATGAATATGTCATCAAGATGAATATGTCATAGATGAGAACTATGTGCTGGAACTATGCACCCATGAAGAAATTTGTATGCAAAATTCAAAACATATTATCTGAAAAAAAGACATGGTTCCAAGTTTATGAGCCCAAAATAATAATTCTACCTTTAATAAAATAATTCTAATTTGTAGTCCAGAATGATGCTAGAAATTCATAGCTGTCAGCACTAGGATTTAATACCATTTTTTTTTTGTTCAATTGCTATGTCATGTCTGACTCTTTGTCACCCCAAGGACTGCAGCATGCCAGGCTTCCCTGTACTTTACTATCTCCAGGAATTTGCTCAAATTCATGTCCATGGAGTCAGTGATGCCATTCAACCATCTTATCTTCTGTTGCTGCCTTCTCTTGCCCTCAGTCTTTACCAGCATCAGGGTCTTTTCCAATGAGTTGGGTGTTTGCATTAGGTGGCCAAAGTATTGTAGCTTTGGATTCATTCCTTTCAATGTATATTCAGGGTTGATTTCCTTTAGGAATGACTGGTTTGATCTCTAAGGGACTCTCAACAGTCTTCTCCATCACCACACTTTGAAAGCATCATTTCTTCAGTGCTCAGCCTTCTTTATGGTGCAACTCTCACATCTGTACATGATTACTAGAAAAACAATAGCTTTGACTATATGGACTTCCATCAGCAAAGTGATGTCTCTACTTTTTAATACCATTCTTGTTTAAGTCAATTAGGTAATATACTCATGATGCAAATGCTTTTAAAGTACATATACATTGGGCTTCCCTGTTGGTCTAGGGGTTAGCAATCTTCTACCAATTCAGGGGACTTGAGTTCGGTTTCCCTCATGCTGCGAAGCAACTAAGCCCTTGTGCCCTAACTACTGATCTCATGCTCTAAAGTCCAGAGCCACAACTATTGAAGCTCTGGCACCTAGGACCCATGCTCTGCAACAAGAGAAGCCATGTACTGCAACGAAGAGTAGCCCCCACTTGCCGAAACCAGAGAAAGCCTGAGTGCAGACAAAATAAATAAATAAAATAATTATAAAAAGTAAAAAAATCTTAAAGAAATAAAGAACATATACATTTATTTGATTTTGAATTCAAAACAGACAGCCAAATGCAGTCCCCCATTTCCTCTTATTACACATAAAGCTTAGCAAGCCTGTGATGTATAGATTCCATTTAATACAGAATACACTGTTAGAGCTTTACTTTATATGCATGACCTATTGCATGACCCCCACAGTTTTTCATTGTTCTTATTGTCAGTGAAGATATTGGAAGTTAGGTCAAGTCTTCCACCATGTTCCAGGAATTAATATCAGAAAAGATTACTTTGACAGTAGGGGTGCTTCTCTGATCTTGTGCTTCCTGATATTAGAGGGGGTAAAATTCCAAACTGATCAGTTTCTTGGTCTATGGTTGAGTAAGCTCAATTATCTATTTCAGATTTACTTTGATACATTTTTTTGGCTTTTTTTTTTTTTACTTTTTCAGTTCAATTCAGTCTCTCAGTTGTGTTCAACTCTTTGTGACCCAATGAACTGCAGCACGCCAGGCCTCCCTGTCCATCACCAACTTCCGGAGTCTACCCAAGCCCATGTCCATTCGAGTTAGTGATGCCATCCAACCACTTCATCCTCTGTCGTCCACTTTTCCTCTTGCCCTCAATCTTTCCCAGCATCAGGATCTTTTCAAACGAGTCAGCTCTTCACATGAGGTGGCCAAAGTATTGGAGTTTCAGCTTCAACATCAGTCCTTCCAATGAACACCCAGGACTGATCTCTTTTAGGATGGACTGGTTGGATCTCCTTGGAGTCCAAGGGACTCTCAAGAGTCTTCTCCAACACCACAGTTCAGAAGCATCAATTCTTTGGCACTCAGCCTTCTTTATTATTCAACTCTCACATCCATACATGACCACTGGAAAAACCATAGCCTTGACTAGATGGACCTGTGTTAACAAAGTAATGTCTCTGCTTTTTAACATGCTGTCTAGGTTGGTCATAACTTTCCTTCCACGGAGAATGGTCTTTTAATTTCATGGCTGCCATCACCATCTGTAGTGGTTTTGGAACCCCCCAAAATAAAGTCAGCCACTGTTTACACTGTTTCCCCATCTACCTCCATTAAATGATTGGACCAGATGCCATGATCTTAGTTTTCTGAAAGTTGAGCTTTAAGCCAATTTTTCCCTTTCCTCTTTCACTTTCATCAAGAGGCTCTTCAATTCCTTTTCACTTTCTCCCATAAGGGTGGTGTTATCTGCATACCTGAGGTTATTGATATTTCTCCTGGCAATCTTGATTCCACCTTATGCTTCCTCCAGCCCAGCGTTTCTCATGATATACTCTGCATATTAAGTTAAATAAACAGGGTGCCAATATACAGCCTTGACGTACTCCCGGAGTCAGTCTGTTGTTCCATGTCCAGTTCTAACTGTTGTTTCCTGACTTGCATACAGGTTTCTCAAGAGACAGTTCAGATGGTCTGGTATTCCCATCTCTTTCAGAATTTTCCACAGTTTATTGTGATCCACAAAGTCAAAGGCTTTGGCATAGTCAATAAAGCAGAAATAGATATTTTTCTGTAACTCTCTTGCTTTTTCGATGATCTAGTAGATGTTGGCAATTTGATCTCTGGTTCCTCTGCCTTTTCTAAAACCAGTTTGAACATCTGGAAATTCATGGTTCACGTATTGCTGAAGCCTGATTTGGAGAATTTTGAGCATTACTTTACTAACGTGTGAGATGAGTGCAATTGTGCGGTAGTTTGAGCATTCTTTGGCATTGCCTTTCTTTGGAGTGGAAATGAAAACTGACCTTTTCCAGTCCTGTGGCCAATGGTGAGTTTTCCAAATTTGCTGGCATATTGAGTGCAGCACTTTCACAGAGTCATTTTTCAGGATTACTTTTTCAGGTTTGCCACAAATTTATTTTTAAAGTTTTTTCAGCTTTGTTAGTGATAGTCATTCAGTTGTGTCCAACTCTTTGTGACCCCATGGACTATAGCCCAACAGGCTCCTCTGTCCATGGAATTCTTCAGTCAAGAATACAGAAGTGGGTAGCCATTCCCTTCTCCAGAGGATCTTCCAGACCCAGGGACTGAACCTCTGCTTCCTATATTGCAGGCAGATTCTTTACTGTCTGAGCCATATTGGCACATAATTGATATATACAGTTGTGTAAATTTAAGATGGTATTTTTGGTGTCATATCAGAAAAAAAAAATTACCAAAATAAATATCAATTTTATTTTGTTTTCACATTCACTTTGCTTAAGACCTCTATGCCTTTATTTATTTAAGTAATTTTTTACAATGGTGAGTCTTCATTGCTGCATGTGGGCTTCCTCTAATTGTGGTGAGTGGGAGCTACTCTTCATTGTGGTGTGCAGGCTTCCATTGTGGTAGCTTCTCTTGTTTCAAAGCATGGTCTCTAGGCACATGTGCTTTGATGGCTGAAGTACACAGGCTCAGTAGTTGCAGCTTGCAGGTTCTAGAGTGCAAGCTCAGTAGCTTTGGTGCATGGGCTTAGTTGCTCTGTAGCATGTGTGATCTTCCCAAACCAGGGAACAAACTCATGTCCCCGCATTGGCAGGCATGTTTTTAACTACTGGATCACACGTGAAGCCTCAAGATCTTTATACCTTTATTATATAACTCTGGATTCTCTCCAGATTTCTTCTTGATCTTTGGTCTAAGGTATATTGAATATGATATACATAGTTGCGGATTTTATTTTAGGTCGTTTGATCTGCTTGATATTTTCTGAAAATCCTGTCTGAAGTTCAGTATCTGTCATTAATTTTGGAAAAATTCTTAGCTATTAGTGGTTCAAATATTTCTTTTGCTTTATCCCTTCTTTCTTATCCTTCTAGTACTATACATATATGTACTAATGTACCTGTTAAAATTGTCTCATAATTCTTGGATGTTCTGGTCTTTCTTTTTACCTTTGGTGTCTGGCTTCTTTTATTTAGCATATTTTCAAAGTTATATTCATGTTGTAGTTTGTACTAGTATTTTATTCCTTTTAATGCCAAATAACTTCTATCATGTGCATATTTCATGTTTTATCTATCCATTCATCAATTGATGGACATTTTGGGTTTTGTCACAGTGCATAATGTTGTTGCAAATATTTACATAAAAGTTTTTGTGTGCATGTATGTTATCAGTCTCTTGTAAATATGTATCTAAGAGTGGAATTGCTGGCTCATATGGTAACTCTATGTTTAACTTTTTGAGAAACTACAAAATTGTTTTCTATATTATTTTACTTTTCATCAGCAATTTTTAAAAGTTGTAATTTCTTCACATCTTCACCAACACTCATTTTCTTTCTTTTCTTTTTTCATTCTAGTCATCCTAGTGGGTTGTGAAGTGGTATATTATTGTGGTTGACTTGTACCTCTCTAATGACTAATATTGTTGAGCATCTTTTCATGTACTTATTTACCATTTTTGTATCCATTTTGGAGCTGTATCTATTCTCATTGTTTGCCCATACTGGTCTTTTTATCATGTATCTTGTCTTTGCATTACAATTAGTTTCTACAGACCAATCTTCAAGCTCACTAATTATTTTCTTGGTCATGTTCTATCTACTGAGGTGCCCATCAAATACACTTTTAGTTTGTTCTAGTTTTTTGTTTCATGTCTATCATCTTCTTTTCATTCTTTTTAGAGTTTCCAGATATCTCTGCTTGTTTTACCCATCTGTTCCTACATGTTGTCTACTTTTTGTTGTGTCTTTACTGTATAAATGATAGTTATTTTAAATTCTCTGTCTGATAATTCCGAAATGAAATCTCAGTCATTTTGCGGACACCTGTCCCTGAGCTGCAACATTCACAGATGTTTCTTACCTCTTTTTCCTCTCTGGACTTGCAGGAATTCCCTTCTCTCAGCTGATAGAAGTCTTTGCCCCCTGGAGTATTGGGGTTTTTTGTGAAGATTATTTTAGACATATTTCAAAACATTTAATTTTCCCCTTACCCCATCATACTCATGAGGACATCTTTCTTGGTTTTTAATCATGAGAATATGGTTGGGTTCTTAGGAGCCAAACCTATGAAACTATGGCTCCCCTGAAAGCCTTCATCTGGAATTTTTTTCAGTCTCAAGCCACTCTGCAGCTAGCCTCCAACAATTAATCTAAATTGTCATTTAAAGATTCCTGTTTGCTTATGGCCCCAGGAACTTCTGCCCAAGGTAAACAAATAATGGCTGTGACTCTGGATTAATTTGTCTCTCTAGATTGAAGAATGGCATCCTCTATGAAAGCACCATTCTTTGATGAATTCAAAGAAAGTTATTTATGTTCAGTTTTGGATTTTTTTTTTTTTTTTGCCTGCCACTCGGGCACTGTGATTGCCATATTTTTTTTCAATGTTTAGTTTTTCAGCTATTTTCTTATTGCAAGAATGCCAGTAACTACATGAAGCTCTTTTCAATTTAGAAATAGGATATCTAATACTATATATTTGACATCTCTTTGTAATAAATATTCTGATAAAGGAAATTCTAGTATACTAAGTGCCCAAAACAGAATTTTAGGTATGCACAAATGATAATAAACCCTAAATAATGCTAGTTTTATTGCTAAAATGGTTTGTTCATCTTACAATAATATACAAATATTTTTCTTTTATTTACTGATTACATTTTTCACACATGACCTATGCTAGAGTCTCCAATAATGTGCACACATGCATTACATTCTAATTGATGTCATCTTATCATATGGATTATGTTTTCTATAGCAGTTATTTGTGCTTGTGTCATATTTTTATTTTACCACATAAATATAGTTTGAACTATTACAATATTAATAGCAAAGTGAAAAGAAATAAGATCACATGATAACTAAATTAACAGCAACAAAAAATAAAACACACAATATCAATATAAGAAACACTGCAAGTTTCTACAATAAGAATAGCAGAGACAATGGGATCTATAATCCCAGAGAAACGTTAAGGAGTTATTGAGGCTTTAATAGAAAAGATAAGAGTTAATAAAAATCTAGTAGAACTGGATAGATGGAAAAAGCAGGTGATAAAATTCTCTCAAGTTTTGATGGCAGAGAAGATATCCCAACAGCTTTGTTGTGAAGTACAAATAGGATATTCCTACTTGATAAATTTAACGGTACTTATTTATTGGTATACTGCAATCATCCTTTTTTTTAATCAAGATTAGTAAGGTAAATATGAAGCAGTGAATGTGAAGAAGGTTTGGAGAAGCACAACTCCTACGTTTTATAAAGATGCATTTCTACAACTATTCCACATCCCTTGGTTCATATATATATTTCTGACTTTGTTTAAAAAATTTTTTGTTCTCAATAAGATTTGGAAGAAAATAGAAAACAGAGATAATAATATGAGAGATGTATAAATGGTAAAATCGATAGTGCATAAACAATTATTTAGGAGTATTAAGTATGCACAGGGACAAATGCAAAGATAACTGGAATGCACTAAAACTGGATATTCTTTTAATGTTAAAAATCTCTTTGCTATTAGATTAGATAACAGTAATAACTGACATAGTGATTTGCATGATTTGCAGATTAACTTGGAACTGTGTGCCCATTAAGTAGTTTAGACAAGAGAGTTTTACTCAACAAATTTTATAATGACTATCTTTCTACTTAATGAATCTTTCCATTACCTGGACATATTTTTGTGATATTCCTTAAGGTTATGTTTACATGTAATGATATTGCTTGGCTGCATTTGACTAATCAGGAAGATTTGGCAATGTAATAAAAATATTTATTTAATATAAATAAGAAATAGTATATATCATATAATCAAAATATTAATTTCAAATATGATCATTTAAATTTACATCTTTTGTTCATGTGACAATACTTGCAAACATCTACTTCCTTAGAATGCAACTTACTCCTTTTAAATGTTAATGTTTTCAAACAATGACAATAACCTTTGATCTTGCACTTCTTAAATTTTATCATGAATATTAATTTCAAAGAGATAATAAAGGAGTGTTTTCAATTTGAAATGAAATTTTGTATTTTATAAATGTCAGCTGTTAGAGGATTAAAATATGAAAATAAGTTATATGTTTGTAGAATATAGAAAACTTTCAGAATTATTTATTTTGAACCTTTATTTTACATTTTCTATCCAAATTTATTTCTTAATACCTTTTAAACTTATTTTGGAACTCTTTTAGATTAACAAAAAAGTTTCAAAGATAGTACAGAAAGATCTATTACATCCTTCATTCAACTGCCCTTGTTATTATTTTTCATAAACATCATATATTTATTATTATCAAGAAATTAACAGTCATACAATGCTATTAGCTAAGTTGTAGGTTTTATTCAAATTTTGCCAGCCTTTTTCAACAATGTCCTTTTACTCTGCCAAGATTCAACTTGAATATCATATTTCATTTAGTTATGTAATGTCCCCATATATGTGAGTTTCTTTATCTTTACTTCTTTTTCTGAAGCTTGCCATTTTGAAGAGTTAGTAGTTCAGCATTTTGTAGAATCTCCCTTGAATCTGGCTTTTGTCTAATGGTTTCTCATCATGAGAATGAGATTATCAATTTACCAGAGAATACAAGGGAGGTGAAGTGTATTTCTAACTGTATCTTGTGAGGTAATGCCTGATATTAACAAGAATTATTGTTGGAGTCTGACACTAAGTTTGGAAATTTCTTGGACATTATTTCATTCAATATTTCTTCCTCCTCATTCTTTCTGTCTTCTCATTTCAAGGTTCCAATTACACAAATATAGATACATCTCATACCATGTCATAAAGCTTGGATAGTGTGAGCCACTTGTTTTGCTTGTTTTTTTACCCTTTTATTATTTGCATTGTATTAGGGGTAATTTTTATTTACCTACCTTCAAATTCACTGAATTATTTTCTTCAACAATGTTATGTCTATTAATTATATTAAGTACATTTTCATTTTTGTTAGTGTTTTGTGTTGTTTTTATTTCTAGCATTTCAATTTTATTCTTTCTTACAGTTTCCACACCTCTGCTGAAATTACTCATTTTACTCAAATAAGGTATTGCATTCCTTATCTGATATTACTCTTCAGTCCTTCTTGGATCCAATAGGGCAGAGTAACATTTGAGCACTTATAACATTTTAAACACAATTCTGTCCATATAATTATCATGTTGCAATAGATAGCATTAGAACTAGAGCTTCCCAAGAGCAAGGAATTGGTCTCAACTTTTTTTTTTTAATCACTGGAAGTTATCACATGACTTGTATAAATAACTAGTGAACTGTGAATTAATGAATGTGTAACCAACAATTTTATATAGCCCTTAAGATATTACTGTTACCTACACAAATATTAGTATAACATATTAAGTAAATAAGAAGTGACTAGTACACTTTACTGGAACTTAATAGGGACTTCCCTGGTGGCTCAGACGGTGTAGCATCTGCTTACTGTGCAGGAGACCTGGGTTTGATCCCTGGGTTGGGAAGATCCTCGGGTGAAGGAAATGGCAACCCACTCCAGCACTGTTGACTGGAAAATCCCATAGACAGAGGAGCGTGGTAGGCTACAGTCCACGGACACGACTGAGCTACTTCACTTAAATAGCGACTCAGGATATAAATCAATCATTAAATGAGTATTTATGTTCATTACTAAATAGCTTGTCCCACTTTAATTCTCAAACTGTGAAATTGCATAAGAGTAGCTTTGGAAAATATCAGAGAATTCTAAATTCTTTAGATTCATTTATCATCTCTGACTCTTATTTATTTTTTTTTATTTTAATGCTCATGTTTACCTTCCTTCTATAAATTAAGACTTCATTGTGAACACAAAACTTTACAATAATCCTGAGTCATTTTTTATTAAAATAGAATTCTTTCCACTTCATCACCAAAACACTACAAAAATAATGAACTTGAAGAAAATACATGATTGCTTTTGCAAATACTATGCCCTGTGTGGAGAGCACTTTTTTTTTTAATTTATTTTATTGTGTTGGTTTTGCCATACATTGACATGAAACCGCCATGGGTTTACATATGAAAAAAAAAAAAAAACCCCCTCGCTCCTCTCTCACGACTCCCTCCCCTGGGTCATCTCGGTGCACCAGCCCCGAGCATCAACCCTGGGCTGGCAATTGATTTCACATATGATAATTAACATGTTTCAATGCCATTCTCCCAAATCATCCCACCCTTGCCCTCTTCCACAGAGTCCACAAGTCTATTCTATACATCTGCATTCCTTTTGCTGTCTCGCATGCAGGGTTCTCGTTACCATCTTTCTAAATTCCATATATACGTGTTAGTATACTGTATTGTTGTTTTTCCTTCTGGCTTACTTCACTCTGGATTATAGGCTCCAGTTCTGTCCACATGAGTAGAACAGATTCAAATGAATTTTTTTTTAATGCTAAGTAATATTCCATTGTGTATATGTACCACAGCTTTCTTATCCATTCTTCAGTTGATGGGCATCTAGGTTGCTTCCATGTCCTGGCTATTGTAAACAATGTGACGATGAACACTGGGGTACACGTGTCTCTTTCAATTCTAGTTTCCTCGGTGTGTATGCCCAGCAGTGGGATTGCTGGGGCATATGGCAGGTCTATTTGCAGTTTTTTAAGGAATCTCCACACTGTTTTCCATAGTGGCTGTACTAGTTTGCATTCCCACCAACAGTGTAAGAGAGTTCCCTTTTCTCCACATCCTCTCCAGCATTTATTGCTTGTAGATTTTTGGATGGCAGCCATTCTGACTGGTGTAAAGTGGTACCTCATTGTGGTTTTGATTTGCATTTCTCTGATAATGAGTGATGTTGAGCATCTTTTCATGTGTTTGTTAGCCATGTTTATGTCTTCTTTGAAGAAATGTCTATTAAGTTCTTTGGCCCATTTTTTGATTGGGTCGTTTATTTTTCTGGAATGGAGCTGCAGGAGTTGCTTGTATATTTTTGAGATTAATCGTTT
>ML661364.1:1078783-1099597 GCA_007570785.1 Antilocapra americana
TGTATGCAGGTCAGGAAGCAACAGTTAAAACTGGACATTGTACAACACACTGGTTCCAAGTCAGGAAGAGTACATCAAGGCTGTATATTGTCACCCTGCTTATTTAACTTATGCAGAGTACACCAAGAAAAACACTGGTCTGGATGAAGCACAAGCTGGAATCAAGATTGCATGGAGAAATATTAGTAACCTCAGATATGCAGGTGACACCACCCTTATGGCAGAAGTGAAGAGGAACTAAAAAGCCTCTTGATGAAAGTGAAAGAAGAGAGTGAAAAAGTTGGCTTAAAGCTCAACATTCCAAAAACTAAGATCATGGCATATGGTCCCATCAGTTTAAGGCAAATAGATGGGGAAGCAGTGGAAACAGTAAGATACTTTATTTTGAGGGGCTCCAAAATCACTGTAGATGGTGATTGCAGCCATGAAATTAAATGAGGCTTACTCATTGGAAGAAAAGTTATGACCAAGTGAGAGCATAACAGTCAGGAAGGTCAGGGGTCTCCAAAGGGAGGAAGTAGGCTGCAAGTGTCAAACATTTTTCTCTCTCTCTTAAGTGGCAGGAGTAAACAAACTAGCAACATCTTTTCCCTTCTCTATACAAATTTAAAAGAGACTTCTCTTAAAATACTGTGTTTCTATAAGGACACCTGGTCTCATCTGAAATTAACTATTCTCAAACCTTAACCAATGCATTATTCTTATGGAAATGTTTGTCTTAAGCTATGCTAATGTACTATGCATTAACCCCAAACTCTGTCTTTGAGTCCAGTTCCACCAAATGGCTCAGAACCTACTTGACAAACCAGTATGTTACACTCAGACATTGTTCCCCTAATCTATGTAAATGAAACTATCTGTATGGTAAACTGCCCTTCTACAAAATTCAAGTCAATCGTTTTATGGCCTGGATGACACATCTGATGCCAAGATTATCCCAAAATACATCTTATGTATGAGGGGCCTGGTGCCATTCTGAGTTTTGAGACATTTCTTTCTTTTATTAGCAAACTGCTAGTGACTATATAACATCCAGCCAAAAACTAGCAGGGGGGTACTCTTTCTACCCCTATCTGATGCCTATATCAGAAGCTTTCTCTATCTCCTTTATTGTTTAATAAAACTTTATTACACAAAGCTCTGAGTGATCAAACTTCGTCTCTGGTGCTAGATTCAATTCTTCTCTTCCAGAAGCCAACATTCCCAGTGACTTTTTGTGATTTTGTCAACAACCTTTCACAACCTAGACAGAATATTAAAAAGCAGAGACATTGCCAACAAAGATCCATCTAGTCAAAGCTATGGTTTTTCCAATAGTCACGTATGGATGTGAGAGTTGGACTACAAAGAAAGCTGAGGGCTGAAGAATTGATACTTTTGAACTGTGGTGTTGGAGAAGACTCTTGAGATTCCCTTGGACTCTCCAACCAGTCCATCCTGAAGGAGATCAGTCCTGGATGTTCATTGGAAAGTCTGATTTTGAAGCTGAAACTCCAATACTTTGGCAACCTGATGTGACGAGCTGACTCATTTGAAAAGATCCTGATGCTGGGTAAGATTGAGGGCAGGAGGAGAAAGGAACAACAGAGGATGAGATGGTAGGATGGCATCACCAACTCAATGAACATGAGTTTGTGTGGGCTCCGGGAGCTGGTATTGGACAGGGAGGCCCGGTGTGCTGCAGCTCATGGGGTCGCAAAGAGTCAGACACGACTGAATGACTGAATTGAATTAATTACTATCCTAAACATCTTCTTAGTCCTAACTTAGATTTAGTCATCTCATTTGAAATGTAAGTTTCATCTCATTAACTTACGTGTTTTATAGAATTTAATTTATGCTATCACTAATTTAAGTGGATTTCTACTCTATAGTTTATATCAGTATAATATTAATCTGTAAATAATCTATTTATAGCTTTCTGAATGAGCAGTGAATCACTTTAAAATACTGTGAGTTAAGAAAAAACATCTAACGTTGAGAGTTACCACAGACAGAATTCTTACTATTAAAATTATATAGCACTAAGTAAGCATGAAGTGCTATGATAGATTTCCTTCATGGTTATACTATATACTATATTTAAACACATTATCTATCTACCTACCTATTTATCTATATATATATATAATATTTAGTGTTATACACACACACACACACACACACACACACACGCAGATACACACAGGCTTCTCTGTTGACTCAGATACTAAAGAATCTGCCTGCAGTGCAGGATACCTGGATTTGATCCTTGGGTTGGGGAGATACCCTGGAGAAAGGAATTGCTACCCACTCCAGTATGCTTACCTAAAGAATTCCATGGGAGAGGAGCCTTTCAGGCTATACTCCATAGGGTTACAGTTAGACATGACTAAGTGACTAACATTTTCACTACTTCATATATATATATGAAGGTGTGGTGGATTTTAGCATTTTTTTCTGAAAATATGAGGTGAATAATTTTTAAACTATCACTTAAACAAGGCAAAAGTTATAATGACTTAGGCTAGGCAAAAGTAACTATGCTTATACAATTTAAACTTGTATTTCTATCTATCTCGGTCATTTAACTTTCCAATGAATAACTTCAAAGATAGTGGATTTTGATATTGATATTTGGAGGTAATTATTGGAATTGATAATTGAAGTTACATTAGTTAGAGTAATAATATGAGAGTCAGAGAGAGACAGAATAATTCTGATGTATAATAGAAGTTAAATTAATTGAAACAGTGATATGAGAAAAACAAAAAGAAAATTGAAAGAAAGAGTTATTTTAAGTTTGAACAACAAATTCATGAGTAAACTAAAAGAATTTGGGATCAGATTAATAGAATTATAAACAATTATCAAGTGCCCTAAGTCCTAACATTTAATGAATAATTATATTTCTCTTTTTACAATAATTATTTCAATTTTTATTTCAAAAGTACAAATTTTAATTGACTGTTTCATTTTGAATGTTAATTGTATTGTAAATATTAGCCAGATGAAATCTTTTCTTTCCAATAAAATTAAATTTTTTCTTACACAGATGAGTACGTGCATAGTGGTAATAGACTGTAAGCAGATTAACCATAGACTGTGTTACATCTATTTATTGAGTGATCTAGTTTCAGTAATTAGCATAACTCTTAATCCAAATATTTGTTTATTTCCATTTTAAAAGTCTACTTGCTTATACAGCATAATGGTATGTGTTTTTCAGTAACACAGTGATTAGAAGCCTAGTCTCCAGAGCCTGTGTATGTTAATTTCAAACATAGTTCTGCCATTAAAAAAATATACGCCCTTTCACATATTAAATAACCTTACAATGTTTCAGTTTTTCCACTTGTTTAATAGAAATGATTGTAGCCCCTACATCTAGGTGTTGTTATAAATAATTATAGTTTACAGTAAACATTAAAAACACTGCTTGGCAGTTTTGGAGGAATGGTCCACTATTTTAGAAGAAAAGTTCACAGTTTCGGGTGTGATATATTTATATATATTCAGTTCTCAGGGTAGATAATGAATACTTTTGGTGGAGAACAAATTCATCACAAACAAGTTATAGAATAATAAATAATAATAATAATAATAAATTAAATAACCCAGTTAAATAATATGAATGTGATGATGAGATGTAGAATAAAAAAATTGCCATACCTCAAACATAGCTTATTTCATTCTTGGGCTTTAATAAAGGCTTAATTTTTGTTAATTTTCAAGGGAACATATTGAAGAGGGTTAAGGATAGAAGATGATGTGAAAAATATTGGCTGTGTTTATAGTGGGTGGAAGTCCACATGCTGGGTATGTTTGCCAATGCTTTGATATGTTCTCTATGTTCTTTTGCTCATTTTACCTTTTTTGTGGACTGGTTCTTTTACAAATGTATAATTTTATTGCAGATAAAATAGATAATGTTTAATTATCCATTCCTTTGCTATAATTCAGTGTTGGGGTGAGCTTTCCTATATATATCTTGCTAAAAAATCTAAGACTTAGACTGAAAAACATAGGAATATTTATATCACTAACAATTCATTGGATAGTACAAAAACATTTCTTAATACTATATGCAAACTACCATTGTATTTCTAGAAATAAGCAAATGGACTTTGATTTATTTTTATTCTATATGCTGAAAGAGTTAAGTATCTTTCCAAACAGCAAATATGATAATAGACTGTTAACAGAAGTATAAGTTTCATAAAAATGGAGTTGAATATTATACTTAATTTTACTGACAAAACACCTCCTAGATAACTATATTTGCTTTCAGAACTATTTTAGCAGGGTATCAGGATGGATTTTCTATTAGATTTCATGTAAACCATCAGTTTGATTTCACTGAGTTACTTTTTTGCTTCTAGAAGTTTTTAGTGTTAAAAGCTGTTAGTTACTCAGTCCTATCCAACTTTTTGTGACTCCATGGACTGTTGCCCGCCAGGCTTCTCTATGTATTTAATAAAAGGACAAATCTGACAAACCTGGTCTTTGGTGATTTTCCCAAGTCTTTATTTATAAAAAATAAAGCCAGTATTATTCAACAAACAAGAGAATAAATGTATTCCTAAATTTCATGTTACTCACAAGTAAATGTTTATAAATTATGGATTTTATCCCCAAAACTACCCTAATAAATGGTTGAGTGTTTTGCTAAAGTAGATTACTCCATTGTAAAACAAAATTCTACATTTTGGATATACTAAGGAAACATTTGATGCAACGGTAGGCATGATAAAGGACATAAACGGTAAAGACCTAACAAAAGCAGAAGAGATTAAGAAGACATGGCAAGAATACACAGAAGAACTATACAAGAAAGGTCTTAACAACCTGGATAACCTCAATGATGTGGTTACTCACCTAGAGCCAAACATCCTAGGGTCTGAGATAAAGTGGACCTTAGAAAGTAGTACTAGAAACAGAGCTAGTAGAGGTGATAGAATTCCAGGTAAGACATTTAAAACCCTAAAAACATGATGCTGTAAAAATGCTAAAGTCAGTACATTAGCAAATTTTGAAATCTCAGCTGAAGCCACAGGACTGGAAAATGTCAGTTTACATTTTAATCATGAAGAAGATCAATGCCAAGGAATATTCAGACTACCATAGAGTTGCTCTCATTTCACATGCTAATAAGATTATGCTCAAATTCCTTCAAGCTAGGCTCCAGTATATGAGCTGAGAACTTCCAGATGTACAAGATGGGTTTTGAAGAGGCAGAAGAACCGGAGCTCAAATTGCCAACATTCGTTGGATAATAGAGAAAGCAAGGGAGTTACAGAAAAACATCTCCTTCTGCTTCATTATCTATGCTAAATCCCTTGACTCTGTGCATCACAAGAAACTGTGGAAAATTCTTAAAGAGATGGGAATACCAGACCACTTTCCTTGTCTCCTGAGAAACCTGTATGAAGATCAAGAAGCCACAGTTACTAATAGAATTAAATCTGGAACAACCAAGTGTTTTCAAAACTAGGAAAGGAGTATGACAAGGCTATATATTGTTACCATGTTTATTCAACTTATATACAGAGTATATCACGTGAAATGATGGACTGGATAAATCATAATTTGCAATCAAGATTGCCAGGGAAAATTTCAACAACCTCTGTTATGCAGATGATATTATTCTTATGGCAGAAAGTGAAGAGGAACTAAGAGCCTCCTCATGAGGGTGAAAGAGGAGAGTGAAAATGCTGGCTTGAAACTCAACATGAATAAAAAAGAAAAAAAACTATGAACATAACATCCAGTCCCATTACTCATGGCAAATAGAAGGGGAAAATTTGGAAGCAGTGAGAGATTTTATTTTCTTAGGCTCCAAAATCACTGCATATGGTAGCTGCAGCAGTGAAATGAAAAGATGATTGCTCCTTGAAAGGCAAGCTATGACAAACCGAGATGGCATATTAAAAAGCAGAGACATTATTTTGCCAACAAAGTTCTGTATATTCAAAGCTATGGTTTTTCCAGTAGTCATGTATGGATGTGAATACTTGGATCATAAAGAAGGCTGAGTCCTGAAGAACTGGTACTTTTGAACTGTGGTTTTGGAGAAGACTCTTGACAGTCCCTTGGACTGTAAGGAGGTCCAACGAGTCAATTCTAAAGGAAACCAACCCTGGATATTTATTGGGAGGACTTATGCTAAAGCTGAAACTCCAATATTTTGGCTACCTGAGGCAAAGAGCCAACTCACTGGAAAAGACCCTGATGCTGGGAAAGATTGAAGGCAGGAGGAGAATGGAGCAGCAGAGAATGAGATGGTTAGATAGCATCACCAACTCAATGGACATGAATTTGAACAAACTCCAGGGGATAACGGAGGACAGAATAGCACAGTATGCTACCGTCCATGGGGTTTCAAAGAGTCAGACATGACCTAGTGACTGAACAACAAAAATAAAGATCTAATAAGCTTTCCAGATTCCAAGTAGTGTGTACACATAAAAAAGACTGATGTTAAAGATGTCATTGTCAAAGTCCTGAAAGACTAAGAGAAAATCTTGATAGTAACAGAATTAAATGTTATCATATTCAAAGGAACAATTGTACAATTTGCATCTGAATTCTCTTCCTAAATAATTCTAGAAGGAAAGAGAAATTTAAAAAGTTAAAAAATTGAAAAAATTAAAAGTTCTTGTGGAAAATAGCTATTATCCAAAAGATCTATACCAGTCAATATATTCTTTGGAAATAAAAGTAAAATAAATACACCTCCAAAATTTAAAACAAAATTTGAGAGATTTCTACTAAGAGATCTGTTGCACTGACAACAAAACAATTCCTTCAGGCTAAAAGGAAATGTCATCATATAGTAACTCAATTTCATAAGAAAAAATAAAGAGCAAAGAAAAAGAGGGGACCAATATATTGGAAAACATGAAAGACTTCAAGACATATTTTTAACTTTAGTTACTTAATTTTTAAAATAATATGTTATATAAAGCAATAATTGTAGGACTGTTTTATTGGGTTTATAAAAATTAGATAATGTATATGATTATAATGAAACAAAATAAGGAGAAAGAGAAAGCTGTAGTACATTTGAACAATGTCATTATGTTAAAAAAATTTTTTTAACCTAAAGGTGTATAGTTACTCAATTGTGTCTGACTCTTTGCAGCCCTTCAGAATGTAGCTGGCCAGGCTCCTCAGTCCATAGGATTTTCTTGGCAAAAATACTGGAGTGGAATTTTTTCCTTTGGGGGATCTTCCCGACCCAAGGATTAAACCCATATCTCCTCTGTCCCCTGCATTGCAGGCAGATTCTGTACCCTCTGAGCCATGGGGGAGCCCTTAACTTAAGGAAACAATGGTAAACTAATATGTACATTGTAATTTCTTCATAAACTACTGAGAAAATTATTTTAAGATTTAGGTAATATATCAGAAGAATTAGTATAGTACACCAGTAATATTTGCCTAACATAGTGAATGTAGTAAAGTATCAATGGAGGAAACAAAATATATATGAATCATTTAGAAAATAAATAGCAAAATATCAGGAATAAATGCAACCATATGATTATATTAAATGAGAATAGACTAAACATTCTCATAAACATCTAGATATTTTCACACAGGCTAAAATGTGGGATTCAATTACATTTAAATTTTTTAATTGGAAAAATAATAATAGTAAGTGAGCAGGAGTAGTTATATTAATTGGTCATTTAGAATAGACCTTAGGACAATAATTATTTCTACAAATATAAAAGTATGTTTTACAATAAAAGGGCCAATACATTTGGAAGACATAACAAGCATAAGGACATGCACCTAAGAATAGCCATACATATTGTATGAAGTAAAAAGAAACACATTAATAAGAAAAATTAAAGAAATGTTTATGTGTGGAAATGTTAATATCACACTCTTGATTTTTGTAGAAAAACTAGACAATCTAAAAGTATAATTAAGACTAAGGTAACACTATCAGCTATGAATTATGGACAGACGTTTGTGACATTGTACAGGAGACAGGGATTAAGACCATCCCCATGGAAAAGAAATGCAAAAAAGCAAAATGGCTGCCTAAGGAGGTCTTACAAATAGCTGTGAAAAGACAGGAAGTGAAAAGCAAAGGAGAAAAGGAAAGATATTCCCATCTAAATGCAGAGTTCCAAAGAATAGCAAGGAGAGGTAAGAAAGCCTTCCTCAGAGATCAATGCAAAGAAATAGAGGACAACAACAGAATGGGAAAGACTAGAGATGTCTTCAAAAAAATTAAAGACCAAGGGAACATTTCATGCAAAGATGAGCTTGATAAAGCACAGAAATGGTATGGACCTAACAGAAGCAAAAGAGATTAAGAAGAGGTGGCAAGAATACACAGAAGAACTGTACAAAAAAGATTTTCATGATCCAGATCATCACAATGATATGATCACTCACCAAAGCCAGACATCCTGGAATGTGAAGTCAAGTGGGCTTTAAAAAGCATCACTACGAACAAAGCTAGTGGAGTTGATGGAATGCCAGTTGAGCTATTTCAAACTGTAAAAGATGATGCTGTGAAAGTGCTACACTCAATATTCCAGAAAATTTGGAAAACTCAGAAATGGCCATAAGACTGGAAAAAATCAGTTTTCATTCCAATCCCAAAGAAAGGCAATGCTAAAAAATGCTGGAACTACTGCACAATTGCACTCATCTCACACACTAGTAAAGTAATGCTCAAATTCTAAGCCAGGCTTCAGCAATACGTGAACCATGAACTTCCAGATGTTCAAGCTGGTTTTAGAAAAGGCAGAGGAACCAGACATCAAATTGTCAACATCCTCTAGATCATCAAAAAATCAAGAGAGTTCCAGAAAAACATCTGTTTATGGTTTATTGACTATGCCAAAGTTTTTGACTGTGTCGATCACAATAAACTGTGGAAAATTCTGAAAGAGATAGGAATACCAGACCATCTGACCTGTCTCTTGAGAAACCTGCATGCAGGTCAGGAAGCAACAGGTAGAACTGGACATGGAACAACAGACTGGTTCCAAATAGGAAAAGGAGTATTTCAAGGCTGTATATTGTCACTCTGCTTATTTAACTTATATGCAGATCACATCATGAGAAATGCTGGGCTGGAAGAAGCACAAGCTGGACTCAAGATTGCTAGGAGAAATGTCAATAACCTCAGATACGCAGATGAAACCACCTTTATGGCAGAAAATGAAGAGGAACTAAAAAGCCTCTTGATGAAAGTGAAAGAGGAAAGTGAAAATATTGGCTTAAAGCTCAACATTCAGAAAACTAAGATCATGGCATCTGGTCCCATCACTTCATGGGAAAAGGATGGAAAGCAGTGGAGACAATTGTCACACTTTATTTTTCTGGGCTCCAAAATCACTGCAGATGTTGATTGCAGCCATGAAATTAAAGACACTTACTTCTTGAAAGGAAAGTTATGACCAACCTAGATAGTATATTGAAAAGCAGAGACATTACTTTGCCAACAAAGGTCCATCTAGTCAAGGCTATGGTTTTTCCAGTAGTCATGTATGGATGTAAGAGTTGGACGGTGAAGAAACTGAGCACCAAAGAATTGATGCTTTTGAACTGTGGTGTTGGAGAAGACTCTTGATAGTCCCTTGGACTGCAAGGAGACCCAACCAGTCTATCCTAAAAGAGATTAGTCCTAGGTGTTCATTGGAAGGACTGACGTTGAAGCTAAAACTCCAATACTTTGGCCACCTCATGTGAAGAGTTGACTCATTGGAAAAGTCCCTAATGCTGGGAAGGATTGGAGGTGGGGGGAGAAGGGGACGACAGAGGATGAGATGACTGGTTGGCATCACCAGCTGATGGACATGGTTTTGGGTGGACTTCGGGAGTTGGTGATGGACAGGGAGGACTGCTGTTTGTGATTCATGGGTTTGCAGACTCAGACACGACCGAGCGACTGAACTGAACTGAACTGCACTGATCAGGTAACTTAACTCAATTTATATTTTAGAATATAAATATTTCTGGTATAATTATAGAATATAAATATTTTTAGAAGCAAAAAGCAAATATTCTTTTCAAACACATATGAGACATTTTCAATGAAAAGCCATAAGAGAATTCTCAAAAATAAAGCAAGTCTCAAAAAATTTAAGAAGATTGAAATTGTTCAAAATATAGTTTATAAACACATTAGAATGTTTCAAATAGGCCACAAATTGCACACTTCTATGTATGCTGCCTTTTATGTTACAAGAGAGATTTCTCCTGTGGCCTAGTTAGAAGCAAATGTTAGTCAGTGTTATATGTTGAATACATATCATATCACTATCCAAAAAATAATCATTCCTAATATTTTGTTCCTAATATTTATACATATTTACATATATATGTAGAGAGAGAGGGATATATGTTTATGTGTATGTGTGTGTATTCACATATATATGGCTACTCACCTGAAATTAAAATTTAGAATTCCTCCCATGCATCAAACTACCTTATTTATCTTATCCATTTTCATAGAACATTTCTCAAGAAAGCCTTCAATACATACTTACTTTTTTTTAATACATATTCCACTCCTTTTTACTACTTCAATAAGGATATAATACCCACCACATATTGAACATATTCCTCAGTTTTTGCTAGGATTCTTTTCCAAATCCAATGGCCAGTTGTATATCATTGTGTCATGACTTGATTTTAATATGTTGAACAAATTAGCCATGACACAATTTCTTCATTTGATTTCTACAGCAAATCACTATCCTGATTTCTCTGATCTCCCTGGACACTTCTAAATTTCTCCTGTGAGATTCTTTTCCCTATAGATATCTTAGTGCTTGTGTGAATCACAGATTAATCCTTAGGTGTCTTTCCAGATTGGTACCATTAATTTTCAAATTAATATATCAGCTCTCTTTTTGCTCCTGGGTCCCAGACTAAATAGATTACATTTTTTTTAACTTGAATTCTTCACCTAAAGGATACATAAAAATAAAATCTTATTTCCTTCTCCCATCCCAGACCTGTTCTCACAGTGTTGCTCATCTCTGCTTTATATATATTTGAAAATGCCACAATCCCAAAATTAACCTTTACTAATCACTTTTCCTCATTCTAACATTCCATTCAGCAAGTCCATTTTTGATCTGCCTTCAAAATATATCTCTAAAAACATATACCTATTTACCTGTTAAGACTTCTAGTTTTTAGCTTTTAGATTACCCCATCCATCAGTTCCGGAGAAGGCAATGGCAACCCACTCCAGTACTCTTGCCTGGAAAATCCTATGGATGGAGGAGCCTGGTGGGCTGGAGTCCATGGGGTGGCTAAGAGTCAGACATGGCTGAGAGACTTCACTTTCATTTTTCACTTTCATGCACTAGAGAAGGAAATGGCAATCTACTCCAGTGTTCTTGCCTGGAGAACCTGGTGGGCTGCTGTCTATGGGGTCTTACAGAATTGGACGTGACTGAAGCGACTTAGCAGTAGCAGCAGCAACCATCAGTTCAGTTCAGTTGCTCAGTTGTGCTCAACTCTATGCAACCCCATGAACTGCAGCACACCAGGCTTCCCCCATCCACGGCCCAGACTAATAATAATGCCCTCACAAATTGTCTGTCTATTTCCACTCTTAATCTCCTATGGTCTGTTGTCTATGCAGCAATTCAAGATGAGGAAAAAAAAGAAAATCTCCTCAGTTCTTGCTCTAATACTTTTGCTTTTGGTTGCTGAGTGATAATCCAATCAAGTTCCCATCCTTCAGAAATCTTCACCACACGGATTAGTCAGAATTTATGCTCCAGTTATACATCCCCCTTTTGAAATATTATAAAACACACAAACAATTAAAAAATATCTCATTCATTCATATCATTGTATTTCCATCTTCTTAGTCGCTCTTTCAAAGATATACCTTGTCACTCTTACCTATATTTATCTATACTTTATTGGTCTATTACTTTCATCTGTATATTTACAGCAAGTAAAAAGGAGTCAATAAATCTAATCATAGGGATATTAATTTTCACATATAATTTATAATATATAATCCCATAGTAATTGTTTTTAATCTGTCTTTTGAAAACTTACACAATATATTACAATAATTTAAGTTTTTCTGCTTTGCAATCATATTCACTACTTGAAATTATTTCCTTGAAGAAGTTCATTAGGCAAAGCAAGAATTTATTGATGTGAAGACTGATGGAGATGAGAGATACAAAAGAGAACTCCCTTAAGAGATACAGATAAAATCAAGAAACTGATTCTACATCACAGATTGAGTGGTAGATGGATCTGTGAATCCTTAATTGCCCATCTTTGACAATTGTCTTTACTCTGAGATTGAAAACATTCATTGAATTCTTCAACATGTTGCTGTCCTATATCCATTTTTATAGATGAGAAAACAGGCTCAGAAAGGAGAGATCGACTGCCCAGGATGATAAGGAAGCAAGAAGCAGAGCTAAAGCCATTTATAAATTCTAGAAATGTCAACAGGATATCTTTTACATGACACTATGGTAAACAAAACAGAAATGATTCTGCCATTCATAAAGATGGGTTTATTGAAAATTGATATTGAATTCAACTGTATTACTTCAGTGAAGCTTAATCTCATACATTATTTTAAATGGATTAAGGAAGATAAATAAAGGCAGGAAATCATTGTCCTTAGTCAAATGTTTTCATCACTTTCATTTTTATAAATAGCTATTTCACATGGTTATTATTGAATCACTAAATACAGTATAGCCTAAAAGACCAATGACAAATTTAATTATAGAAAGTCTGTTTTAGATTAGTAACCTTTTTATATTTATTGAATACTGAAATAGTCCTGGATATATTTCTGGTAACAAACACTGTATCTTAAAATTTAAGAATGTCAGAGTTTAAAGTTAACTGCATCATTCAGGAATCTTTCAATTGCAAGTGATAGACCCAGCTCAGCACAGAATGATTTCAAGACACACACACTCCGTTTATTTGATGGACATTGAATTCAGGGCAGCACTTCAGAAAGTGGATAGCCCTAGGTCTCTCAGGAACTGGTCACCCAACGTATTGTATGCATTTCTTTTCTGCTATAATTCTTTATGTTCATGTTTTTTTTTTTTCTTGTGCTTTTCAGCATAGTTTCGGGTATTTCTTGAGTTAGTACGTTAAAAGTTTCATTACTAGAGAGCAAAGAGAATATTTCTCTAAGATGTCAGGAAGGAGATTTTCATGGATGAATTCCAGTGGTCAGGCACTTCTTTTGGTCAATCCATCTAGGGCTTTGACACTGTGGTTTCTCAAGACTGTTGACATCACTAACCCTAAGTTGTCAGAAGAGTAATTCCATTATCAGAAACAGGAGGATAGCAGGGCTGACAGACAAAAAGCGATAGTCACAGGTTATCGCTTGGTTTCCCAATATACATGGCCATACACGTAAACGTATTTCTGGCTTACTAATTTTTTAAAGAATGTCCTCCTCCCAGTTTTAATGCCATTATCCGTTAGAAAGTTAATAACCAACCCTTTCATGATAGCATCTAATGACTTCACTGGAAACTCAGTCAACAATATATCTTCAATGTGAATTCCTCCCAGTTATATCTTGAAGCGGTCAATACTGATATCACAACCTAAAACAATTGTATGTATATGTATTAACCACAGTAACTATATATGTATATACTGCAGAAACACAATTGTATGTATATGTATATACCACAGAAACTCTAAAATCTATTTAGAGAAAACAAAAAAGAACCCTATCATATACTCTTATGGATCAAAGCAAATATAATTTTTGAACAAGAATTTTGCAACTGCATTTATTTATTTATTTAGTGATTTCCTTGGTCAAGCTTTATGACTGAAGAGATTACATATCCCCTGAGTTCTCTGTAAAACACATAAAACTGGGGGTACTGGGGGACAAGTGCAAGAAGCAGTCATACATGCCAGTCTTCTGTCCTTTTCTATCAGGTCTCTATAGCAAAACTCTCCAACAGTGTTCTCAACTATTCTAAGTATATGATAAGATGTTTATGACCTCAGTCCTCAGGTGGCATGGCAGAAACAAGAACTGTCGAAACTCTGGGTCAGTGTCTGGCCTCTTTAGGATGTTTATTTAGTTACATACACAAATACAATTGTCTAGGCATGTGACTAAATGAAAAAATATAAATATATATATTTTGCTATTATATATCTGTATTCACTAGGCTTCCCTGGTGGCTCTGTCAGTAAAAAATCTACCTGCAATGCAGGATACCTGGTTTCAATCCCTGGGTCTAACCCTGGGGAAGATTCCCTGGAGAAGGAAGTGGCAAACCACTCAAGTATTCTTGCCTGGGAAATCTCATGGACAGAGCAGCCTGGCACACCACAGTCCATGGGATCACAAGAATTGGACATGATTTAACAACTAAACCACCATATGTATCCTAAAGCTATAAGTTGTTTGAAACCATATTTTGAAACTGAAAATTCAAGTAAATTATTTGACCAGTTGCATTGTTAAAATATAACACATATGATTGTCCTCCTATACTAACACTGAGAAATCCTCATTATTCACCCCTCTCCCCTCAATTTGTCAGTTCACATTTAAGTCCTTAATGTTCCATATCAAATGCTAATTTCATATGAGCTCAAGTTGAAATGGTTGTAGGCAATAGAAACATGTTAGCTAATAGTAAAAGTGGGATTTATGATAAATATGTGGGAGAATTTTCCTTATGGAGGGAAAAATGCAGAAATTTAAGTTTTGATGAATATATGGTCTGAAATCTGAGTTCTGGTACCAGATGATTAGTAGTCAGAGTCTAGCTCATTTGAGGAACACAGAAAATAACAGAATATGAAAACACAGTGATTAGTAAAAATATAAATTCAAAGGACAAGTAAAGGCCAGATTATGGTAAACCTGTTGATTGTGTTAAGTAAAATACGATGACTTTTTTAGGTGAAAGAAGAAGCAGTTGTTATACCTAGTTTGTAGTTAACTTTTCATAATCTGTCTCTGCATAAATTATATCCTAGGTCTTCACAAAGGTCCCACTACACCCCAGTATACCACACATTGAGTGATAGCTTGTTAGGAATGTGGCCAACAATGACAACAAAACTAAAGGCTTTTGAAGTTTTTCATTTCAACACTGTGATTAAATTGAAAATGGAGCTACTGAGTAAAGTTATAACCAGGCAATGACAAAGGAGAATAATAAATGACCTTAAATCTTTGGATTCCCATGCTCTATTCTTTATGCTAGCTCATAAATAGGAGTTTTGTGTATAAGATATTTAGCAGTAAGTTGAAAACTGAACATACAAACTCAAAATTATGAGTAGATATTAACTTTAGTCCAATTTTTTGTTGAATTTTTCCTTAGAAATTTTATGATGAAAATTTACATTTGTCTTCTCCAAAGTCATTTTTGAGTGTAATTTACAGAACTTCAGATAGCATCAACTATGAGCTAACATAGAGGCCCTATGCAATGCAGTTAAATCCTATGGTGTATAAACGTAAGATAATGCATATGCATGCTTAGTCAGTTATGTACAATTTGTTCTAACCCCATGAACTGTATTCTGCCAGGCTCCTCTGTCCATGGAATTCTCCAGACTAGAATACCTGAGTGGGTTGTCATTTTCTCCTCCAGAGGATCTTCCCAAGCCAAGGATCTGTGTCTCCTGCATCTTTCGCATTGTCAGGTGAATTCATCACCTCTGAGCCACCTAGAAAGCTCAACTTAAGGAAATAGAAATTCCTAAATATTACTTGCATGAGACCAAAAAGGTTTTGTCTCTCAAGGCTCTGCACATATCAGAAATTAGAAGTTGTCTTCCTAGCTACATGAAAGCTAGAAATTTCTTAAATATCCTGGACTGAAGCCTCAAAGTGACTTAAATGAGAGAGATTGTTCTGAAGTGAGTGCTCTGTTGCACTAGCAAGTGACAGAGTGCAAAGTCTTCTGAGCAGACAGAAAAATGGGTAAAAAAGAATTATCTTCTTTTCTCAAAGAATCCTTGCCAACTCAAGTTAAAACAAATTCTTATCAGGCAAACTAGCTGACAGAGCTGTAATAATCTTATCTTATGTGACAAGAGTATTGATAAACACTTCAAGGTCTGATAGAGATGAATAAATAAATAAACATAGCACTACTTAATCAAACTATATCTGTCTTAAATAAGAAAGTAGACACAACTTCACCAAAAAAAAGCATCTCTAAAAATATGCTATTAGAAGTCTTTTCATTTTAAAAATATGAAAATAAATATTTTAAGTATTTGCATTATTTTGAAAATAGCAAATATTTGAAATATAGGTGAATAAAAACTAAACATTCAAAATTAATGAAAATCAAGAAAGATTATTTAAAAATTTTGAAACTGGGGGAAATAATTTAAGGCAAAGAAGCCTCTCTAAATTGATAAGAAAGAATAGCTTTTAAGAACCTTGATTGTAAATATTCCAGTATCCCAAGTACTGGATACATTATCAAAATTTGGTAGTGTACTGAAGATCTGTATGTAATAAAATGAGTCTTATTTTTGATATATAGAATCAGTATCTGTGGAGAACACTGATATGCACCCTTGAGTAAAGCATTTTAAAGCATTATTCATTTCAAAAATTTCACCTAACTGCTCAGTTTTCAGTGGTGTACATCAGAATAGTAAAGTCAAATTGAAAATATACTATCAATGGATTTGTGGGGAAGACACATTTTCACAAGATTGTTTACAATAATTGTTTAGAATCTTCCCTCTTGTCAATCTGTGCTGAGTCAGAGCTGAGCCATTAACAGGAGGTGCTAACAATCACTAATTTTTTCCTTGTCTCTTATTTACCATGACTTTTAAATATGGAACTACAACATTTGGATAATGGGTATCTCTTACATAAAGTTACTGAATTGACTAGAAGTGTCATCTGCTTAATAGTTTTCTTTTTCTATTATGTGTTTTTTCAGAAACATTAACTTTTCTCAATTACACATGATTGTTATTAAGAACTCAAATCTTTAGTACAGGGAAGATATGTGTCAGCATGCACATCATATTAATAGAAATGAACACGTGTCACCTGGACTACAAGTTAATAAGCAGTAAAAGTAGTGGAGATTGAGACAGCAAGAGAACTTGCAAAAGTCTTTAGTTCCATGATACCCCTTATTTTTAAAAAGCCTTAACTTCCCAGATACCAATCTATATTTTTCATTCAGGATATCCTGACAAGGTTAACAAACCTAGACCAAAATTACTGAAATTATGTATCTTGGTTTACCCAAAGCAATTCGATTTACTTGTTATTTGTAATTCAGTTCTGTTCAGTCACTTAGTCGTGTCCAACCCTTTGATGCCCCAAGGACTGTAGCACACCATGCTTCCCTGTCCATCACCAACTCCTAGAGGTAACTCAAACTCATGTCCATCAAGTCAGTGATGCCATCCAACCATCTCATCCTCTGTCGTCCCCTTCTCACGCCTTCAACCTTTCCCAGCATTAGTGTCTTTTCAAATGAATCAGTTCTTTGCATCAGGTGGCCAAAGTACTGGAGTTTCAGTTTCAACATCAGTCCTTCCAATGAATATTCAGGACTTATTTCCTCTAGGATTGATTGTTGGATCTTCTTGCAGTCCAAGAGACTCTCAAGAGTCTTCTCCAACACCACAGTTCAAAGGCATCAATTTTTCAGCCCTTAGCTTTCTTTATAGTCCAACTCTCACATTCATACATGACTAACGGAAAAAACATAGCCTTGACTAGATGGACCTTTTTGGCAAAGTAATGCCTCTGCTTTTTAATATCCTGTTTAGGTTGGTCATACCTTTTCTTCCAAGGAGCAAGGGTCTTTTAATTTTATGGCTGCCGTGACCATCCATAGTGATTTTGGAGCCCAAAAAAATAGTCTGTCACTGTTTCCACTGTTTCCCCATGTATTTGCCATGAAGTGATAGGACTGGATGCCCTGATCTTAGTTTTTTGAATATTGAGTTTAAGCCAGCTTTTTCACTCTCCTCTTTCACTTTCATGAAGAAGCCTTTTAGTTCCTCTTCACTTTCTGCCACAAGGGCGGTGTCATCTGCATATCTGAGGTTATTGATATTTCTCCCAGCAATCTTGATTCCAGCTTGTGCTTCATCCAGCCTGGCATTTCTTATGATGTACTCTTCATGTAAGTTAAATAAGCAGGGTAACAAGATACAGCCTTGACATACATACTCCTTTCCCACTTTGGAACCAATTTTGTTCCATGTCAGTTTCTAACTGTTGCTTCCTGATCTGCATTCAGATTTCTCAGGAGGCAGGTAAGGTTGTCTGGCATTCCCATCTCTTGAAGAATTTTCCAGATTTTTTTTTTTGTGATCCACACAGTCAAAGTCTTCAGCGTAATCAATAAAGCAGCAGCAGATGTTTTTTGGAATCCTCTTGCTTTTTCTATGATCCAATGGACGTTAGCAATTTGATCTCTGGTTCCCCTGCCTTTTCTAAATCCATTTTGAACATCTGAGAGTTCATGGTTCACATACTGTTGAAGCCTGGCTTGGAGAATTTTGAACATTACTTTGCTAGCATATGAAATGAGTCCAGTTTTGCAGTGGTATGAACATTCTTTGTCATTGCCCTTGTTTGAGATTGGAATGAAAACTGAACTTTTCAGTCCTCTGGCCACTGCTGAGTTTTCCAAATTCCAAAGTGAGTGTGGCACTTTATCAGCATCGTCTTTTACAGTAATATAGTATTTTTATTTCAAGCCTAAGATGTTCAGAAGCAAACATAAAGTAGTGGTGATGTAGCTGGTTCTACTGTAGTTTTCAAGGTACTGTACTGCAAGATTTAAAATATTTTCTTTTGGTAGAATTCGGCTGTGAAGCCATCTGGTCCTGGGCTTTTGTTTGTTGGAAGATTTCTGATTACAGTTTCAATTTCTATGCTTGTGATGGGTCTGTTAAGATTATCTGTCTCTTCTTGGTTTAGTTTTGGAAAGTTGTACTTTTCTAAGAATTTGTCCATTTCTTCCAAGTTGTCCAGTTTATTTGCATATAGTTGATGATAATAGTCTCTTATGATCCTTTGTATTTCTGTGTTGTGTGTTGTGATTTCTCCTTTTTAATTTCTAATTTTGTTGATTTGTTTTTTCTCCCTTTGTCTCTTAATGAGTCTGGCTAACAGTTTGTCAATTTTATTTATCTTCTCAAAGAACCAGCTTTTGGCTTTGTTGGTTTTTGCTATGGTCTCTTTTCTTTCTTTTGCATTTATTTCTGCCCTGATCTATAAGATTTATTTCCTTCTACTAACCCTGGGGTTCTGCATTTCTTCCTTTTCTAGTTGCTTTAGGTGTAAAGTTAGGTTATTTATTTAACTTTTTTTCTTGTTTCCTGAGGTAAGCCTGTATTCCTATGAACCTTCCCCTTAGCACTGTTTTTATAGTGTCCCATAGGTTTTGGGTTGTTTTGTTTTCATTTTCATATTTCTATGCATATTTTGATTTCTTTTTAGATTTCTTCTGTGATTTGTTGGTTATTCAGCAGAGTGTTGTTGAGCCTCCATATATTGGGATTTTTAAAGGTTTTTCTCCTGTAATTGACATCTAATCTTACTGCATTGTGGTCAGAAAAGATGCTTGGAATGACTTCAATTTTTTGGAATTTACCAAGACTAGATTTATGGCCCAGGATGCATCACTGCATTGTTTACAATAGCCAGGACATGGGAGCAACCTAGATGTCCATCAACAGATGAACGAATAAGAAAGCTGTGGTAACAGCCCAAAACCTATGGGACACTGTGAAAGCAATGCTAAGGGGAAAGTTCATAGCAATACAAGCTCACCTCAGGAAACAAGAAAAAAATCAAATAAATGACCTGACTTTACACCTAAAGCAACTAGAAAAGGAAGAGATGCAGAAGCCCAGGTCTAGTAGAAGGAAAGAAATCTTAAAGATCAGGGCAGAAATAAATGCAAAGGAAACAAAAGTGACCATAGCAAAAATCAACCAAGCCAAAAGCTGGTTCTTTGAGAAGATAAATAAAATTGACAAACCATTAGCCAGACTCATCAAGAAACAAAGGGAGAAGAACCAAATCAACAGAATTAGAAATGAAAACGGAGAGATCACAACAGAAAACACAGAAATACAAAGGATCATAAGAGACTATTATCAGCAACTATATGCAAATAAACTGGACAATTTGGATGAAATGGACAAATTCCTAGAAAAGTACAACTTTCCAAGACTAAACCAGGAAGAGATAGATAATATTAATAGACCCATCACAAGCACGGAAATTGAAACCGTAATCAGAAATCTTCCAAAAAACAAAAGCCCAGGACCAGATGGCTTCACAGCTGAATTCTACCAAAAATTTAGAGAAGAGCTAACACCTATTCTACTCAAACTCTTCCAGAAAATTGCAGACGAAGGGAAACTTCCAAACTCATTCTATGAGGCCTCCATCACCCTAATTCCAAAACCTGGCAAAGATGCCACAAAAAAAGAAAACTACAGGCCAATATCACTGATGAACTTAGATGCAAAAATCCTCAACAAAATTCTAGCAAATAGAATCCAACAACACATCAAAAAGATCATACATCATGATCAAGTAGGCTTTATCCCAGGGATGCAAGGTTTCTTCAATATTCGTAAATCAATCAATGTAATACACCACATTAACAAATTGAAAAATAAAAATCACATGATTATCTCAATAGATGCAGAGAAAGCCTTTGACAAAATTCAACATCCATTTATGATAAAAACCCTCCAAAAAGCAGGAATAGAAGGAACATACCTCAACATAATAAAAGCTATATATGACAAACCCACAGCAAACATTATCCTCAATGGTGAAAA
>ML661365.1:0-74430 GCA_007570785.1 Antilocapra americana
CAACTGAGCAAGTGAGCGCAGCTCAACATTTTAAATCTCAGTTAAAAACTTTACAAAATAAGAAAAAAAAACCAATTTTATGTACAGATGCATAATGATAAGATCAGGCCTGTAATTACTGATTGTCCCATAGTGATCTCCTTTCCCTAAGTTGCTATAAATTGGAGTATCTGGAAAAGAGGAACAGTTTTCTAAGAATACTTTCATTTATAAATAAAATCATATTTAATTTTCTAAATACAGAAATAACTAGTGGCAAGTAGGCTAAACAGCACGATGAGAAAGCTGAAAGCTAAATAAATATTGTCATGTTTTTTATTTTTTTTCTCAGTTTCAGCTAAAATAATATGCAAATAGTTCCACTACCTGAGAGGGTAGCAACTTGAAATGCTTATTATATTTGCCATTCATGCAAAGAAAATCAT
Source organism: Antilocapra americana (assembly GCA_007570785.1). Taxonomy (NCBI): domain Eukaryota; kingdom Metazoa; phylum Chordata; class Mammalia; order Artiodactyla; family Antilocapridae; genus Antilocapra; species Antilocapra americana. The sequence goes on from ML661365.1 coordinate 426, forward strand.
ATGAGAGTTTACTCTTTAGAATGAAGTAACACCACCACTACTATCAAAAAGAGCATATAACCTTTGCATAGACCTTCACAATTTTCCAAAATCATTTAATGTATTATTTGATATGGAATCCTATATGGCCACATTTCTTTTTTTTTTTGGTACGAGACTTCATGTAAATGCATTTGTATGAAAGTAATTTTCAGAATAAAATAAAATAATGGTAATATTTAAGCCTAATTTTACATAACTCTTCACAGTTTCTCAAGAACATACAATATCTTGTACCTTACAGTGTGGAACACAAGGAATGGTATACAGATAAGATTATTAAACTCAGAAAAATTAATTTTTATGTTTTTTTAAAAAATTCTGTTCTAGTATGTTCTGTGTGCTGTGCTAATTTGCCTCAGCTGTGTCTGACTCTGCGATGCCATGGACTGTAGCCCACCAGGCTCCTCTGTCCATGGATTCTCCAGGCAAGAGTCCTGGAGTGAGTTGCCTGCCCTCCTCCAGGGCAGCTTCCCCACCCAGGGATTAAACCCTTGTATCCTGCAGCTCTTGAGTTGGCAGGAGGGCTCCTCACTACTAACCCCACCTGGGAAGCCCCTGGTACAGTACAGTCTCCGTGAAAGAAGGGACCAGTCTCCCAGGTCGCGGATTAAAGAACACAGTTATACCTAAGTGTGAATGTATAGTTGCTGCTGTTTTGTCTCTAAGTCAAGTCCGGCTCTTTGCAACCCCATGAACTGTAGTCCTCCAGGCCCTCCTGTCCATGGGATTTTCTAGGCAAGAATATTGGAGCAGGTTGCCATTCCCTCCTCCAGATGATCTTCCTGACATATAATATTTCTGTTTCTCTTGCATCTCTTGTACTGGCAGGTGATTCTTTACCACCTGGGAAGCCCAAGAGCTCCTATCAGTTCAGTTCAGTGGCTCAGTCGTGTCCGACTCTATTCAACCTCATGGACTGAACCACGCCAGGCCTCCCTGTCCATCACCAACTCCCGGAGCTTACTCAAACTCACGTCCATTGAATCGGCGATGCCATCCAACCATCTCATCCTCTGTCGTTTCCTTCTCCTTCTGCCTTCACTCTTTCCCAGCATCAGGGGCTTTTCAAATGAGTCAGCTCTTCACATCAGGTGGCCAAAATATTGGAGTTTCAGCTTCAACGTCAGTCTTTCCAATGAATATTCAGGACTGTTTTCCTTTAGGATGGAATGGTTGGAACTTCTTTCAGTCCAAGGGACTCTCAAGAGTCTTCTCCAACACCACAGTTCCAAAGCATCAATCATTTGGTTGATGCTCCTCTTTCACTTTCATCAAGAGGCTCTTTAGTTCTTCTTCACTTTCTGCCATAAGGGTGGTGTCGCCTACATATCTGAGGTTATTGATATTTCTCCCAGCAATCTTGATATAGTATAAGTATGCAAATATAGAAGAATACAATTAAGCATTCAATGAACAAAAATAACTCAGATATTACCAAAACATTGAGTTTGATTATTTTCATATCACTTTTGAATTGTGTTATACATTCATTTTATTTTTGTACATGCTATATTTTAGTATGTGGTGTTTATCTTTAGAAATCATTTTTTACCACAAAACAACACATGCATAGAAGAACACAAGGGAATTTTTGGAGATGATGGCTATGTTTAAAATCTTGAATGTGGTGATGGCATTTGGGTATATGCAGACGTCCAAATTCATTAATAAGTATATAGTAAATGTGTATAAATCTTCCTGCATCAGTTATGCTTCACTAAAGCTTAAAATATCAGTTCTGATCACCCTTAGAAGAATTATCCTTTTCATATTTGAAGATTTTATTTTGTATCTAATGGACATATTTACTATATGTCACACATATATTTAAATATAAAATATAAACATCAAATTTCATTGTAAAAAATGTATCTTTCCATCCCTGATAGTTACAGTCATAGCTTAATTATTTCTCTAGAAGTAATTACCACCACAGGAATAAATTTAGAACTTCACAAAGGAAAACTAAAGCAGTGGGCTCTTCACCGTGGCTCCTAAGGAAAACCGCAACCAAATTTTCAAAGCTTAGCACAGCTGCATTTAGTCCTTGAACTCTTGTCCTTGGAGACATGCAAATCAATCTTTGATGGAAATTGGTCCATAGGGGTGACCAGATGTTGCATAACCACCAGTCCCCGGTATATGAGGTTCCCTGGAGTTAGCAGGATGAGAGGCAAGGCGTATTCTACTCTGTATTCATGCACAGTTAGATCCCTGATATTCTTTTTAGACACAACTTCCTGACAAATTTTACATTTGAACAGCAGTTGAACAAAATTTCTACATTGATTTACTTTTCCCACAGAGTAAATCGAAAGAGCTAAAATTTAAAAAGAACTTATCAAAAATATTATGTTACAGAAATTTTCAGCTAAAAAAGGTCTTCATATTTTATTTGTGAAGGAAACTTTGTCACACTTCTAGTCAGATGATGTTGGACGTAGTTGTTTTTCCACCAACTCTGGCTGCTGGTAAGTATTATTCTAAAACTCAGTTTTAGTTAGGTTCAAATAAAACAAGGACATTAGAGAAGCAGGCATGCAGATATCATTTGACCTTACCCTAGGTACCCCCAGGACTTGTGAAAGATAACATTGATGTAATCACGGTCTGCAAGGAATCTGTGTATTTTAGAAATTACAATTTTTTGTAGAAATTTGATTTTGAATATCAAGTTATGAAAACATATTTTTTTGGAAATTAATGTTAATATGTGGTCTATCATTTTAATCCACCCTACTGAATTCCAAAGGTTGAATTTTTATTTCATTAGTATTAAACAATATTGGGAAAAATAGAATTGTGCACCATGTATTGAAACAATCTTTCATTATTGTTTTATATCTAGCATTTGTTTTTCAGGGTTGCTGAAATTAATTATGAATAGGAATTAGTATTATGGGAATGCACTCTGTGATCAATCTTTCTTCATAGAATTACTGAGACATCATGTACTAGCTCTGACTCTGGATAAATTACCTAAATTCTCTATGTACTTTTTTTCATCTAAAAAATGTGACTATTAATATCTATGGTATAATGGAATTAAATGCCTTAATAAAGTGAAACTTTTAAAACACTACAAGGCTATTTCTAATTTTCCAATACAGTAGCTTTTAGTATATTACATCTAAATGTCAATTTATACACATTTCTATATGTAGAAATCAAGGAGATATTTTTCTCTTTATACTTGAGACACCCCTCAATTTTATCCCTTTTCAGAAAAAGCTAATATAAATATGCCATATTGTTTATAGAAACACAAATCTTTTTTGCAGTGATTCCTGCTAAGGATCAGCTTTGATTCCTCAACAGTTTGTAGCGTTTGAACGCTATGGGCAGAATGAATGTCACTCACGTGTCTGACTTCATCCTCACGGGACTGACAGACTCTGCGGAGATCTGGCTGGTCCTCTTCACCCTGTTTCTCCTGACGTACCTGATCACGGTGCTGGGCAATGCAGGGATGATGTTGGTAATCTGCCTGGATCTCCAGCTTCACACACCCATGTATTTTTTCCTCAGTCACCTGTCATTGCTTGATCTCAGTTTCTCAATCGCTGTCACCCCTAAAACCTTAGACAACTTACTGACTTCCAACAAGTACATTTCACACCTGCACTGCTTCATCCAGATGAATTGCTTTGTCTTCGTGGATGTCACTGAGTGTGTTCTCCTCTCCTGCGTGGCCTACGATCGCTATGCTGCCATCTGCAACCCTCTGCGGTACCCAGTTGTTATGTCCACCAGACGCTGCTGCTCTCTTGTCTTTGGATCCTTCTTGATTGGCTTCATGGACACCCTTGTCAACGTGCTTTGCTTGAGCAGATTGCATTTCTGCGACTCCAGTGTAATCCATCACTTTTTCTGTGATGCACCCCCAGTTTTAGCCCTGTCCTGCACTGACACACGTGACATTGAGATCGTTATATCCATCTTTGCTGGCTCCACTCTAGTGGTGTCTCTTATCACAATCTCTGTGTCCTGTGTGGCCATCCTGTCCACCATCCTGGAAATTACTTCCACTTCAGGGAAGTGGAAAGCCTTCTCTACCTGCGCCTCCCATCTCCTGGCAGTCACCATCTTTTACGGCACTACAATTTTTACTTATGTGAAACCAAGCAAGTCCCACTCTTTGGGAAAGGATCACGTGGTTTCTGTGTTTTATAGTATTGTCATCCCCATGCTGAATCCACTTATATATGGTCTTCAAAATAAAGAAGTGAAAAATGCTCTCAGCAGAGTCTTACAAAAGAGAAAGAGTTCCAAACAATTAAAGTAACATTGATCCTGAACTTCTAAGCTCCTCTGTTTGTGTTCTTTTGTCCCTACAGCGTATTTCCTTGCCCTTTCTCCGAAAACACACAGAACTATTTATTTATTTAGTCTACTGATCCATCCTTTGCTTGAATAGGTACAATCTCAGGTCTTTCTAAGAATATGACCTTAGAAATCCACACTGTGATTGGAAGCCATGAAACACGCTTCAACCATGGTCTCCATATGTGTGTTTTTAAGGGAAATTGATTTGCAAAATGAAAAGTATAGTTGTCAGTTTAAAGTGTGCTGGACAAATCCCCATGCATAATCAAACTTTAGGGGATGTTATGATTGAAAAGAGTTCCATTTTGGGAAAAATGATACCAGTTTCAGAAATCATTTCCTTTACTTGGTGGAGAAGCAAGATAGCAGAGTGATTATGAGTACTTGGTTGGGAACCAAATGTTCAAGGATTTAGATTCCAAACCTTCGCAATTACCTTTAGAATGCTTTAAAAAAAATCACTGAAGCTTTAAGTTTCAAGTTCCTAAACTGCACAGATAAATAACAATTCCAGGTCCAAAGCGTTACTGTAAAGACTAAATCAGTTAATTGATGTTAACTTTTTAAGGCCATACTAATAAATATTGGCCATTATCATCAGAACATTCACATCCCTGCAGTATTTCCAATGCCCAATGCCTTTTTCTTAACAAATATTCATGTGTTGTTTTATGAATTAGCTTTGGCTGATTTAAAGGACAAACACATGAAAAGAACTAAAGAAAAACTTAACATTTCACAATTTTGCATTTAGAATGGAATGTGTTAATATTGGAGATATTTGAAAAATTTAAGGAAATAGAAATACCTAAGAAGTTATTCAGGCTTTTTTTTTAAAATTTTCTTTACTTTATTGTGTTGGTTTTGCCATACAATTACATGAAACAGCCATGGGTTTACATATGCTCCCCCTCCAGAACCCCCCTCCCTCCTCCCTCCCGATTCCCTCCCCCTAGGACATCTCGGTACACCAGCCCCGAGCATCAATCCTGGGCTGGCGATTGATTTCACATATGATAATTAACATGTTTCAATGCCATTCTCCCATATCATCCCACCCTTGCCCTCTTCCACAGAGTCTACGAGTCTGTTCTTTTTTTTATTATTATTTATTAGTTTTGCCATACAATGCCATGATATTGCCATGGGTTTACATATGCTCCCCCTCCAGAATCCCCCTCCCTCCTCCCTCCCTCCTCCCTCCCCCCGTGAAATCTCGATGCACCAGCCCGGAGCATCAATCCTGGGCTGGCGATTGATTACACATATGATAATTAACATGTTTCAATGCCATTCTCCCATATCATCCCACCCTTGCCCTCATCCACAGAGTCCAAGAATCTGTTCTATACATCTGCGTTCCTTTTGTTGTCTCACATGCTGGGTTCTCGTTACCGTCTTTCTAAATTCCATATATATGCGTTAGTATACTGTATTGTTGTTTTCCCTTCTGGCTTACTTCACTCTGGATAATGGGCTCCAGTTCCGTCCCCCTGAGTAGAATTGCTTCAAATGAATTTTTTTTAATGCTGAGTAATATTCCATTGTGTATATGTACCACAGCTTTCTTATCCATTCGTCAGTTGATGGGCATCTAGGTTGCTTCCATGTCCTGGCTATTGTAAACAACGTGGCAATGAACATTGGGGTACACGTGGCTCTTTCAATTCTGGTTTCCTCGGTGTGTATGCCCAGCAGTGGGATTGCTGGGCCATATGGCAGGTCTATTTGCAGTTTATTCAGGCTTTTGTATGTGTTCTTCTAGATTGATAGTTTTTTTTAAATTAATTAATTTGTTTTAATTTGAGGCTAACTGCTTTACAATATTTTGGTGGTTTTTGCCATAATGTGACATGAATCAGCCATGGGTGTACCTGTGTCCCCCATCCTAAACCCCCGTCCCATCCCTTCCCCATCCCATCCCTCAGGGTAGTCCCAGTGCACTGGATTTGAGTGCCCTGTTTCATGCATCAAACTTGGACTGGTGATCTATTTCACATATGGTAATATACATGTTTCAATGCTATTCTCTCAAATCATCCCACCCTCACCTTCTCCCATAGAGTCCAAAAGTCTGTTCTTTACATCTGTGTCTCTTTTGCTGTCTTGCTTCCTAGGCTCAAGGATTATTTGGTTATTAAAAAAATAAAATAAAACAGTAGACACAGAAGATGCTCTGGAAATTGAGTAGAAGCTATCCTTTTGTAGGAGGCATTTACATTTAAAGGGGAAATGTCCATGTAGCTCAGATGGTAAAGAATCTGCCTGAAATGCAGGAGACCTGGGTTCGGTCTCTGGGTGGGGAAGATCCCTTGGAGAAAGAAATGGCAACCCACTCCAGTATTCTTGCCTGGAGAATCCAAATGAACAGAGGAGCCTGGTGGGCTGCAGTCCCATCCATGGGGTTGCAAAGAGTTGGACACAACTGAGTGACTAACACTAGTACCTTCAGTACCATGAGATGCACTATTTCACATTCTTAGGGTATTTTGAAAGGAATGTGACAAAACATTAACTTCTAAGACTCATATATCATGCTCCTATATCATGTTAATAAAGATTCCCCTCCCCCCTTTTATTCATCTCCTATTTAACAGGGTCTCAGTGAATACAGTGAAATGAAAGTGATAACCACTCAGTCGTGTCTGACTTTCTGACTCCTTGGACTGTAGCCCACCAGGCTCCTCTGTCCATGAAATTCTCCAGGCAAGAATGCTGCAGTGGGTAGTCATCCCCTTCTCTAGAGGAACTTCCTGACCCAGAGATTGAATCCGCATCTCTGGATTACATTTAATTTAAAATGCTTTTCTAATTGTAGTTCAATATTTCTGAGATAAGAAAGACATGTACATGTTCACGGAATAAGATATCAGAAGTTCACACTTATAAGCAATGTACTTTGTGAGATAAATGTGAATTTCCAATAAACATAAGTATATATGTATATAATTTAATTTTATACATATTATCTTTTTAAATTAACATTCTTAGAGTTCACAGAGACTCCTGACACTTTTTCTTGTAATCAGTATCGATTTTATTTTTTCTTTTCTTCTTCTTTTTTTTTTTTTTATGTCAACATTAGTACACTTCTTTAAACCACTGATTCTTTACACTAGCCTGCCATCTTTACTCTACTCTGGTGTTATTCTGGTATTTTTAAAATTGTTGGTTTATTAGGAATATTCATATACATCTTTTAATTCATTGCATTTATATATGTCTGCATAAAATGTTAAATGGAGGATGTTTGGCCATTAGCGTGAAGGTAGACTAAATATCGTTCTGGAATTATGTTATTGATAGATAGATAAATATAGCATATAACTATGTATCTTTATATGTTTTTTCCAATACAATGATTGTGTTTGCTGCTGTTGTTTAGTTGCTAAGTTGTGTCCCACTCATTTGCAACCCCACGGACAGCAGCACACCAGGTTCCTCTCTCCATGGGATTTCCCAGGCAAGAATATTGGAGTAGGTTGCCATTTCCTTTTCCAGGGGATTTTCCAAACCCAGGGATGGAACCTGCATTTCCTGAATTGGCAGGTGGGATCCTCGTCACTGAGCCACCATGAAGCCCATGATATTGTGTAATTTATAGAATTTTAAAACTTTTCATTTCTGTAGAGAATTGTTTTCTCTAAAGGAAAATTTATGAAACTTCATTATGTAAAACCAATTTCAGTGACATCACTTTCACAAAGGTTGCTCAATTTCCTCTCCTAACCTCTGTTTCTCCATAACAATGAAAACACTCTTAGGGAGGAGGAAATATGATAAGTTTTAGGTGAATCTATATTACGTACTGTAAGTTGGATAGAAGATAGCTTTCCCAGAGCACGAGCCCAGAGGTGGCCCCAGGAGTCGTCATGGGATGGATCCTGCTAGAGGCTGTGCTGCCTGGACAGCACGGTGGTCAGTCTCTTCATGACAAAGATGCCAAGTCACACGGAATGACTATATGTGCCCGTGTCACGAGAATCCAGTGTAGTCAGAATGCTGTTACCACTGAGAAATTAGAAACAAATGCACACAAAAATTCTATGTGTTAGACATTTGAAGGATATTTTTGAGTAATATAAATATTTCAGTTCAGTTCAATCTCTCAGTCATGTCCGACTCTGTGCAACCCCATGGATTGCAGGACACCAGGCTTGCCTGTCCATCACCAACTCCCAGAGCTTGCTCAGACTCATGTCCATCAAGTCGGTGATGCCATCCAACCATCTCATCGTCTGTTGACCTCTTCTCCTCCTGCCCCCAGTCTTTCCCAGTATCGGGGCCTCTTCCACTGAGTCAGCTCTTCACATCAGGTGACCAAAGTATTGGAGCTTCAGTTTCAGAATCAGTCTTTCCAATGAATATTCAGGGCTGGTTTCATTTAGGATTGACTGGTTTAATCTCCTTGCTGTCCAAGGGACTCTCAAGAGTCTTCTACAACTTATTTAAATGCATACAAACATTTAATTCTCACACATTTTCCCAACAGTCCTACAAGAAGCAGTTGATTTTGCTAGTGTGCACAGAGTGAGTGAAATAATCTACTGTATTTGCTCAGGGTACTCCTTTGATATAAGAAGTATAATTTACATAAAAAGTGAAGAATTCTGAAAAGGAAGAATAAAGTTGGATTAGTGAGATTCCAGATATTCCTTAAAAAAATCCTCAATGAGTGGAACAAAATAGCATTTTTATTCATTTTTAAGTTATATAATTTTATGTTAATTAGGTTGATCCCTAATTAGGAATTTGAAAATGTGTGTTACTATACATACTATTAATAAGATATACACTTTTTCTAACTACTCCTCCCTCTGTGTTCAAATGAGTTGGATGTTTTGAGTATCATATACATATATACATAAAGGACATGTTGGAGAAGGGCACAGCCCCACTCCAGTATTCTTGTCTGGAGAATCCTGTGACCAGAGGAGCCTGGTGGGCTACAGCCCATAGGGTCGCAAAGAGTCGGACACAGCTGAAGCAACTGAGCACAGCACCAGGGTAAATACATCTCATAAGGATGCGTCACGTATATATTCTGCCGATCTGTGATGCTCTCTTTCTTCCTGTATATATGCGGCTCAGTCACTCAACCGTTTCTGACTTTCTGCGACCCTATAGACCTTAGCGGCCAGGCTCCTCTCTCCATGGATTTTTCCAGGCAAGAATACTGGGGTGGGTTCCCATTTCTTCCTCCAGGGATCTTCACAACTTGGGGAACAAATTCATATCTCCTTGGAGAATCTCCTCCATTGCAGGTGGCTTTTTTACTCCTGACCCACTGTGGAAGGCTATATCTATATTTATATACATATTTAAACTGAAGGTAAAATTGAAAATTTCATGCTCAAGGGATGGCTCATATGTTTTTATAGTTTTAAATTACTGTTTTATTTTTTAACCACTTTAACTTTCAGAGCCAAGTCTAATTCATTCGCAATCCTACCTAGAGCTCCTTGAGCCTCGTGACTGTATAGGTCTTACCTTCCAAATTGGCGTCGACACTCCACACATTATATGTCGCTCTAACACACTCCCTGAGACCTGCTTCTTACAGAAGCTCACTCTTACTTCAAGCTTGCCTTCCCAATGTCTTGGCTCCACTCACTGGCATTCAACACTTTTCTTCCTAAAGGTGAACCTTGGTCCTTTTGAAAGAAAGTGCGTGCTGTGAATCCCTAATATCTGCAGTAACCTAAAGCTGCAACAATTTTGATCTCCTGCATTCACTCTGCGACCCACTGATTGAGTCTACATGGGGATGGGGAAGCCATTCATCTTCAGCTTGCAGTATGTAAAGATTTTTCCATTGCACCAACTTAATTTAGTTGCAATTCCCACTCGTTAAGGTGTCCACTCCTTTTGGTGGTGGGCTAGCAAACTGCTAGGTTTCAGTGTCATAGCTCTTGTTAATACTTTCCTTTCTATGTGACTCTTCTGCTTGGAGAAAAAGTGTGATTCCAATAATATGCCAATGTTTTAAAGTGTCCTAACATTTCAGAGATACTTATTGTGATTAACAGAGTAATTTTGCAATATTATTTTGTCAAATTATCATTTATTATTCTTTCACTGCTTTATGCTTTCTTGATTTCAGCTGGTTTATTGCTGTTTCTATGCTTTATTTCAGGAAGTATTTTGGAGGATATTCTGGCTTATTAATGAGAATTTTCTTCTGCCTGATGTGTAATTTTCATTCAATTTTTAATGATTTTATAAAGAGGAGTTTTAGGGTCACAGCAAAATTACGATGGGGGTACAGATATTTTACACTCATGCCCCTTATTAATATTCTCCATCAAAGTGGTATATTTTCTCACATTTGATAAGCCCACATTGACACATCATAATCACTCAAAGTCCATTATTTACATTAGACTTCACTCTTGGGGTTGTATGTCCTATGAATTTCAAAAATACATATAATGAAATGAATCTATCATCATATTCTTATATAGAATTGTTTTCAATGCCCTAAAAGTCCTCTGTGCTCTATCTGTTTATCATCCTGCTCCCAAACCTCTGGCAACCAGTGATCATTTTATTCTTTGTGTTCTCTGATTGTCATGGTTGTAGGTTTTTTCTTCTTTAATAATAACCTAACAGGTGTGAGGTGATATGCAATTGCAGTTTTGACTTGCATTTGATAAAATTTCTGTACTACCCAGGGCAATAAAAATTTGAATGCAATGCTTATCAAATAACATTGGTAATTTTTAAAATAGAAAAAAATTCTAAATTTTATGTGATGCCAAAGAAGATTTCAAATATCCAAAGAAATCTTGTGCAAAAGTACAAAGCTGGTGTCATCATGCATCTTGGTCTCAAAACTGTAAGACAAAGTGACAGTACTTGAACCATACAGTATTGGTATAACAACAGACATATAGACCAATGGAGCAGAATAAGGAACCCACAAATCAATTCACATATATTTAGTCAACTGACCTTCAACAAGGGTGTCAACCAAAGACAGTGGGAAAAGGATAATCACTTCAACAAGCCATGTTGGCAAGACTGGATATCCACATGCAAAACAACAAAACTCAACCCTCATCTTAAACCATGAACAAAAGTCAACTTAAAGACTTGAATGTAATACATGACACTATAAAGCTCTCAGAAGAAATACAAAGGAAAAGCCTTTATATTTTTAATGTGATAATTTAATAGATATCACATCACAAGCACAGGCACAAAAGCAAAATTCGGTAATTGTGAATACATCACACTCAGAGTCCACACAGCAAGAGCACAGTCAACAGAGCAAGGAGGCCTCCTACAGAGTGGGAGAAAATGTCTGCAAACCACTCGAACAGAGTCTTCTCCAAGGAAGACACACAAATGGACAACAGGTTAGTGTGAAAAAGCACATGAAACTGCTAGTTATTAGGGACATACAAATATAAAGCACTGTTATAAGTCAGAGGCTGGGTGATTTCATTCAACAAATATTACTAGGTCGTGAATTATTCCAAGACTATTTTCTTTTTTATTAAGTGAATCATCATGTTGTTATTTTGAACCAGATCATAATCGGAGCGTATTCCCCTTGGGGACTCTCCTGTGGGTTGATCAGCAGCTGAGTAGGTAGCTATAAGCAGTTTGAGTTAATTACGTTCAGAGCACATCAAAATCTGCTTTTGCCAATCCACAGGTAAGCGAGAGTTTCAGGCATTTGCTGAGTACGTTAGGAGTTTGGGCCCAATAATATCAGGCATATTGTGTGATCCTTACATTAACAGCTGTTGTCTCTCATACAGATGAATAAATACAGCAAAGAAAATAAAATATTAATTTTTGTTGGTTAATTATTGTTGTCAGAGTTAAGTTACAATTTTTCACAAGTGAGTTTAATTGTGACTCAGATTGTCTAGTTGGTAATTCACTGGATCCACATAAACAGTATCTAAACACGTATAATAATTTGGAAAAAGTGTTTTCTTTTCTTTTTTCAGAAAAATTCTTCACATTTTTACCACAAGTCTTGAGACAGTTGAAAATCATAGACTTTAGATATCCAAAGGCAATAAATATGACTGATTACTTAATAGAAGAAAAAACAAAATGTAATGCAAAATAATGGAAATACATTTGAATGAAATATGTTGTCATATAATAATTTAATCATGGCCCATCATCTTAAAAAACATCTTGATTATTCTTTTAGATACACCTAAGAAGGGCTAAAAGAGTTAGAAAGAATTTGGGAATAGCTCAGAAAATGTTACAGTCTGAGAGGTTGCTACTCTGTAGGATCAGCCTAATTTAGCATTATCTATTTAACATCACTTTGAATATTCAGTTTTATTAGTGTGTTTTATGTTATAATATTTTTGATTTACTCTACTTTGTAAAATTAATATTAATCATTTCATTCTATAGATAGACAAATTATAGCAAATCATTTTACCCAGTTACTGAGAGTAACTAGAATGCTGATGTTCTATTCCACACTGATATACTAGGTCATGTTACTGTATGGGAGAAGGAAATTGATTCTAACCAATGCTTTGGTGTTTTAAGCTAATTTGATATGGAAACAGCTAATAGAACTAGTGGTAAATTAGCCGGTTTATCTAGTGGGTTCAGAGGCATGGATTCAGCCCGAGAGTGAATACATGCATTCTCCCCTAGAGTCTTCAGTGAGTGGCGTGAATGCTTGACCCACTGTCCTGTCACCATGTTCTGATCTACAACTGGGAAATCGTACTCTGGAAAAAGTACATCTGTGGGCACAAATCACATTCCATTGAATCACAGTGTTATTCATTCTTCTGGTAGGAAATGAAATGCGATTTTTAGAAAATCTTTGTGTTTGTTCCATGAGGTATCAAGATGAAGAATGTCACCGAAGTCACATCCTTTCTACTGAAAGGCTTCACAGACAATCTTGAACTGCAAATCATCTTATTCTTCTTGTTTCTAGCAATTTACCTCTTCACGCTGATTGGAAATTTAGGACTGGTTGTATTGGTCATTGGGGATTGCCGGCTCCACAACCCCATGTACTATTTTCTGAGTGTGCTGTCATCTGTGGATGCCTGCTACTCCTCAGTAATTACCCCCAAAATGTTAGTCGATTTTATGTCAAAGAACAAAGCCATTTCCTTCCCTGAATGTGCAGCACAGATGATTCTTGCTGTTACTTTTGGGACCGCAGAATGCTTTCTCCTGGCTGCAATGGCCTATGATCGCTATGTGGCCATCTACGACCCCCTCCGGTATTCAGTTACCATGGCACCCAGCGTCTTCGTGCCCCTCATCATTGCTTCCTATGTTGGCGGCATCTTGCACGCCTCTGTACACACAGCAGCTACTTTTAGTCTCTCCTTCTGTGCCTCCAATGAAATCAGACACGTGTTCTGTGACATCCCTCCCCTCCTTGCCATTTCTTGCTCCGACACTCACACAAACCAGCTTCTGCTCTTCTACTTCGTGGGCTCTGTTGAGATAGTCACTATCCTGGTTGTCCTGACCTCCTATGGTTTCATTCTGTTGGCCACTCTGAGGATGCGTTCCGCTGAAGGGAGAAGGAGAGTCTTTTCTACCTGTGGCTCACATCTAACTGGAGTGTCCATTTTTCATGGCACGGTCCTCTTCATGTATGTGAGGCCAAGTTCCAGCTATGCTTTGAACCATGACATGATCATGTCACTGTTTTACAGCGTCGTGATTCCCATGCTGAATCCCATCATCTACAGTTTAAGGAACAAAGATGTCAAAGAGGCAATGAAAACAGTGTTTGGGAAAAACTGGCTTATCAATAAAGTATATTCTCAAAGTAAATATTAAAAAATTAAGAGTGAGGTTATATACATAATATCAAGAAGACACAATGAAATGTTTTGTTTTAGTTTATCAATATGTTTCTCTTCTTCCTGGATATTTTAATATAAACATCATAGCTAACCTTCTATGTTATTTTTATATGCAGAAAAATTGTATCACTCATTTGCACCTTAGCATTATCCTACTGATAGATGCATCCACACACACACTCACACACACATGTACACACACCTATACATGTTTGTATGTAAAAGCATGCTGGTTGATATGACACAAACACACACAGGCATATGGAGATGAAACTTTTCTTTAGCATACTGTGTATTCTTTTCTTCTTTCATATTGATATAACTTGAATGTATAGTCCCCAATATTCACAATTGTAATCAACATTATATCTGACTAGCTTGATCAAATGCCAACTAATCAATAGCAAACCCATAGTTCATAGAATCCCATACCATGGAGTCATTGGTGTCTGAATCCATTTCAAAGCATTCTGGTCTGTCCTTGGATTTATCACTGGCAGCTATCTAATCTCAGCCTGTGTTTTGGGGACCATAGGTAACAGGTTCAAATTCCTGATGCTAATTACAACACTGATTTGTAAGAATGCATTTCTTCCATTTTTGTTATTTCATTCAGAGCTTGAGTGCTAAACAAATCTTTTAACTTCTCACAGAAAATAAAGTCCAGGCACTGACATTATCAAGGTCACACATTAAAAGAAGACAAACACAATTCAGAGAGTAATGTATAACTGGCCTGTGTCTTCGGCTCTCTCCACAGCTGAGCCCCAATCCACCTTTATGGATTTGAGTACAGTTCTGGTGCTGACTCAGATTCTAGCTCTCTTTTCCTTAGACCCTTTCAACTCCAACATGCCCCTGCAAAAATCCCCACTTCTCGAGCTCTGGCCCAAGAACCACATTACGGAAGGGTGTCTCCGGTTTAATTCTTGCTTCCAATAGACCCCATTTTCATTGTGAGGACATGTGTCCTTCAGAGATAACTTTAAGATGTAGTGTTCTCCTTTCCTGCTTTTGCCCATTTGTATTTATTTATTTTTAATCACAATTTTGCACAAACTCATTCTCTTCTTAAAGGAGCATCCTTATTTTTATTATTTTTATTTTTTTTAATGTTTGAATATTTATTTGTAATCACAGGCTTTCCTAAATTATTAGATTGTCTTATATTTGGCTGTTTTACTAGAATAAGGATTTAGGCTGTTTAATGCAGAGTACAGTCATTTTGTTTAGAATGTGGAATAAAGAAAATCTTCTGCGATTTAGAGTCCAACCTAATGATACTTCTCTGAATTGGGGTAAAGTATAAATTATAATTCTAAAGTTCTTGTGCAGAACCTTCTTACCTATATTACCTGTATTTGAAAGTGCTAGCAGCTCAGTCATCTCCCTCTCTTTGCAACCCCATGGACTATAGCCCACCAGGCTCTTCTCTCCATGGAATTCTCCAGGCAAAACTACTGGAATGGGTTGTCATTTTCTACTTCAAGTGATCGTCCCGACCCAGGGGTCAAACCCAGGTCTCCCACACTGCAGGCAGGTTCTTCTTCACTGTTTGAGCTGCCAGGGAAGCCCTTATTGCATTTATTCCTATGTAATATCTCTGCTCTTATTTCTCCTGTTTGGGTTACTTTCCTTGCTACATTCATATGGTTTCTTCTACTAAATATCAAAACTAAACCATGTTCACTGATTTTAGTTATAGTTGCATACCCAAACTATGCAAATATGTTGTTGAATAGTGTGTGTGTTTGTGGGTGTGTGCATATGATTAGGCATTGAGGAGCTTCTTAAACATAATTCAATATCACAAAAATAAATTTTATGTTTTAAAACTTTAATTTTAAAGAAAAGAAACACAAATATAGGAAAACAACTAGCCATAAACAAGAGAAAATAGATACAGTTATGCATCTGTTAAATTTATAAATAATAGACTAGAAGTACATGGAATTGTGGTTTCTCACCTGGTGCTGTGGTAAAGAATTAGCCTGCCCGTGCAAGAGACCCTAGAGATGCGGGCTCAATCCCTGGGTCAGGAAGATTCCCTAGAGAAGGAAATGGCAACACACTCCAGTATTCTTGCCTGGGAAAGCCCATGGGCAGAGAACTCTGGTGGGCTACAGTCAATGGGGTCTACCAAGCTCCTCTGTTCATGGAGTTGCAACAGAGTCAGAAGTGATTTAGGGATTTTAGCAAAAACAGCTAAAGTGATTTAGTGATTTAGCAACAACAACTAAAAACTTCAAGTTAATTATCTCCATGAAAGTCCTATTGCTATAACAGTCACATTCTGAAGTACAGAGGGTTCAGTTCAGTCACTCAGTCGTGTCCGACTCTTTGTGACCCCATGAACCACAGCACGCCAGGTCTCCCTGTCCATCGCCAACTCCCAGAGTCCACCCAAACCCATGTCCATCGAGTCAGTGATGCCATCCAACCATCTCATCCTCTGTCGTCTCCTTCTCCTCCTGCCCTCAGTCTTTCCCAGCTTCAGGGCCTTTTCAAATGAGTCAGCTCTTCGCATCACATGGCCAAAGAATTGGAGTTTCAGCTTCAACATCAGTCCTTCCAATGAACACCCAGGACTGATCTCCTTTAGGATGGACTACTTGGATCTCCTTGCAGTCCAAGGGACTCTCAAGAGTCTTCTCCAAAATTTGCTTTGAGCCTTACTCCTTGGAAGGAAAGTAATGGCCAACCTGGACAGTATATTTAAAAGCAGAGACATTACTTTGCCAACAAAGGTCTGTCTAGTCAAGGCTATGGTTTTTCTAGTGGTCATGTATGGATGTGAGAGTTGGACAGTGAAGAGAGCTGAGCACTGAAGAATAGATGCTTTCAAACTGTGGTGTTGGAGGAGACTCTTGAGAGTCCCTTGGACTGCAAGGAGATCCAACCAATCCATCCTAAAGGAGAGCAGTCCTGGGTATTCGGTGGAAGGACTGATGTTGAAGCTGAAACTTTAATACTTCAGCCAACTCATGCGAAGAGCTGACTCATTGGAAAAGACCCTGATGCTGGGAAGGATTGGGGGCAGGAGGAGAAGGGGATGACAGAGGATGAGATGGCTAGATGGCATCACTGACTCAATGCACATGGGTTTGGGTGGACTTGGGAGTTGACAAGGAGGACTTGTGTGCTGCGGTTCATGGGGTCTCAAAGAGTCAGACACGTCTGAGCGACCGAACTGAACTGAACTCTTCTGTCTTCTGCATTGGCAGGTGGATTCTTTACCACTCGGTCACCTGCGAAGCCCATATAAACAATTAAGCCTACCCATTTCTTGGATCTTAATTAGTCTGGTGATGACTCCCATCTACATGTACAATTACTAAATAAAATATATATGGTTTGGTCCTGTTAATCTTATGTCTACTTAATAATTAACCCAGGCAAGAGCCACTATGTAAAGAAGACATTTTTCTTCCCCTTGACCTATTTATTTATTTTTGTGTGGTGGTCAAAGCCCAGAAACAGCAGAAATGCCCATCCATGTGAGGTCAAAAGAACCTAGAAGAGTAGAGGAAAACTTTCATCACCAAAAATGCAGTCACTTTTAAGTGAAAGTTCATGGTAGCTGTTTTTATCATAGTAGAAAAGTGGAAAGAACCCACAAGTCTTTCAATAAGTGAATATTTAAACAAATTATCATCAACATCATGGAATATTACTCAACAATGTAGGGAACAGATGATCTATACATACAAAAGTGCCAAAGAATCTCAAGAGATTTATGTTGAGAGAAAATTCCAATCCCTATCTTCTCCATGAAAATGTATGGTGATGGGAAAGATCAGTTGTGGCCAAAGGTCGGGAATGGTAGTGGAGGAGGAAAGAGGCGTGCTTATTAAAGATGGGCACAGGGGGCATGTGATGACACAGGTGCTTATTGGAACGGGTTAACAGACGGGAATAACTAAAATGGTAGTTTATGCAGTGAAAGAAGAACGCAGTTGTAAAGAGCCATGTGATAGACGCTCACAATGAAATAAGAAGTGCTGTGGTGTGCTTAGTTGCTCAGTCGTGTCCACCTCTGTGCGACCCCATGGACTGTAGACAACCAGACTCCTCTGTCCATGGGATTCTCCAGGCAAGAATACTGGAGTGGGTTGCCATTTTCTTCTCCAGAAATTAGAAGTAACGGTAAGTAACTAATTTCTGACTCTGAGAGATAAGTAAAAACAATCACATGGGCAACAGATCAGGGAGGGAACTTCTCATATTAGCATAATGTATTATTTTAATTTCCTAAACATATTAAATACTGTAATAAAACAATGTTGAGAGGTTTTCCACAGCCACACATTTGAGAAGAACCTGTGGAAATACTGACTCTTGGTGGGCATGCCCCATAGATGCAAGATTTAATCAAGAGTCTTGTGTGCTACAAAAGGAAAGTTAACCAAGAGTTAAAAAATATATCAATGTATGTATATATATATATATATATATATATATATATATATACAAAGAAGGGAGGGGGTGGGAGGAAGGAAGTCAGGAAGTAAGAAAGGAAAGAAAAATGCTCCAGGCAATTAAAAGACACTCTCTAGAGGTGTTGTTTTGCTCTCAATACTTTAGGGATAATCAACAAATTGCTTGGCATCTCCTCAGGGAGACTCTCAAAAAGTGAAAGAAATCCATAAATTCTTCTCCCTTAGCCATGTCAGAAACACAGGTGAGAGTCCTGAGAGATGGTTCATTGCAGGTAAAATGACAACAATGTTTCAGTGACATATTCAAAGTTCCAGCTTAGCTCAATGGCAAAGCCCAAGCAAAATGAGACCATTTCTGATATGGTTTTGTTTGTTTTCCACTACTCCATAATTCCTGAGCAGGAATAGGACCTCTCTTCTATGTCTTTTCATAATAATTTGTTGACTGTTATTCCATGGAATGGAATTCCCACCTAACACTGAGATGTAGAAAATCTTATTTGCATTTTAAGAAACTTTAAAGTGGCCAGTTTTATTGTAATGGTACAATGAACAACATGTTCTTTGATGTCAAGTGAGATCTGACAGAAAATATATAATTATCTCATGAGGTACAGCTTTGAAAAAGTAACAGTTATTATTCAACAAAGATGTTAAACTCTGAGAAAACTATTTTATTTGGTTTTTGTAGAATGCTAAAGTGTGTGAGAAAAACAAAAACACTTCTATCTTTTCTTATATTTACAGGAAAATTGAAATTTGCCAAGTTTGTATTTTCTCACTCTTTCATATTTACAAAACAAAGCATAGAAACAAAAACAGTTTCATACTACTTATTAAATATATTGAAGATATTGCTCTAAAATTATTCTCTAGTGATGCTCATTTCAATATTTCTGATATAAGAAAAGTGTATGCATCAACGCAAGATTGGTGATTAGGAGGTCATAAAATTGTAAGCAGTATTTTTAGTGAATTAAATGCAGATTTCATGTAATTATTTTCACAGGTAATGTTATAAAATTGTGCTTTTATTCCTTTTCTTATAGAGATCCTTTAGAGATTACTGTCACTGTAATTTTATTGTAACCTGTATCATTTCTATTTCTTTAAAGAAACATTCAGGCTCACAATATTTTAAATTTAATAATTATCCACCTTAATCTGCCATCCATTTCTTACACTGGTACATTCTTGATGTGTGTATTATTTGGGACCTTCAGATATATATTTTATTTGATTATATAAAGATAATTATGGTTTGTACTATAGTTTGAAGGAATTTCTTTGGCTTAAGATGTAAAATTTAAAATGCCATGCAAGGATCCATGTATAGCCGTTCTATAGTGTATTTTATCCTGTCACTCTAGTACACTGTTACATAACATAGGGACTTGGGACATTTTTGTTCGTACTGTGCTACATTGCACTTGGTTGCTGAGTGCCAGGCGACTGCGACCCCAAGGACTGTGGCCCGCCAGGCTTCTCTGTCCATGGGACTTTCCAGGCAAGAATATTGGAGTATGTTGCCGCTTCCTTTCCAGGGGATCTTCCTGACCCACGGGTTGAACTCGTGTCTCCTGCTTTGGCAGGCAAATTCTTTAATACTGAGTCACCAGGGAAGTCCCCTTTTAAAATATAGCATCTCTTTATTCAGAGCGAGTTATTATGATATTCAAGATATGAAAACAATGCTAATGACTTTTCTTTCTTCCAATTTGCTCAAATTTCCTCATATTACCCTGGGTTCTTGCATAATAAAGTATATTTGAATTCTTACAAGTTAGTAGAAGTCCATTATAGTGAAAATGCCCCTTGGGTCAGATTAATCTTTTAAGAAAATATAGATCAAAATTAAGTTTTATTCATATTTTGCTAAAATAACTAAGAAATTTAGAAGATAAAAAAATCCAAGCACTCTGGTGGCCCAATATTATTTCTGTAGAAGGGGCAAGGTTTGGAGTAAATTGCATGTGTTCCATCCTACATTATGTAATCCTCACCTGTTAATCATATTGCCTTGACAAAGAAGGTATGTCACAATGCAGATGAATTTACATACATAAAGATCTCTTTGAGCTAAGCTATTGACTCCATTTAGTATATATGTATATATATTTTTTTCTATATTTAAACCAACACATACTTGATTTCCAGGTAACATAAAGACATTTAATTATTTAATCCTCATTTTCCCACCTGACAATCCTGTAACCATATTGGCTTTGTGTATGAAAATAAAATTTCAGATAAATTGAATTATTTGCCCAAACTAACCCTTTTTGTATGCCATAAGGAAATTTAGAACAGAGATTCTATCTATCTATCTATCATTTATCTTTCTATCTACTTATTATCTGTCTTAGGTGTTTTTTCACAGAAATAGAAATAAGTCTCAGTGGAATCTGTCACTTTTCTTATTCATAAAGCTGTCCAATATGTGTCAAGCATGTTAACTGTTTCAGCCTATATCAACTGTGTATAGAGCTGCACGGAACTCTGTGTTGGAGTAATAAGTTCTATACATTTTCTGAATTCTGGTTTTAAAATTTTATTATGGGTAATATTTAATTGCATCATAATTTATTATATAATTGGCATATGTATTATCATATTATTAACTTTAATTTGTACATGTCACTATATAATTGAAATTACATAAATGACTAGATAGAAATTATAGAAAGTTTACAAGAACAGCACAATAATACTTTATATATGGAGCCTCTAACCACCATACACCAGTAGCTTCCACATGCCAGCTGTAATAATTAACATGTCTTCTCAATTTTGACAAATGTCCTTTGGTTAGCAAAATCATTTCCAGTTGAGAACCAGCAACTATCTCTGTGTCTATTGCTATTTCTATATTTTATTATGTGCAGGAAAATTAAAGTGTTAGTTGCTGTCATGTCTATGCAACCCCATGGACTGTGGCCTGCCAGGCTCCTCTGTCCTTGGGATTCTCCAGGCCAGAATACTGGAGTGGTTTGTTATTCCCTTCTCCAGGGGATTTTCCTGATTCAGGGCTTAAACCCAGATCTCCTGAACTGCAGGCACATTCTTCACTATCGGAGCCACCAGGGAAGCCCCATTATATTTAGGAGATAAGTTGATTTTCAGATATCCTAAACTGGAAAGTTTAACCTGTTTACACTAGCTTTGCACAGTGAAACTCTCCCAGATGATGAGACCTAGAACCTACTGCCTATGTTGATGCTTCTACCCAGAACAGGCTCATCACCAGACCTGAATGGAAACACACAATGGGACAGTGCTAAATGAATTCATCCTTACGGGAATTACCGACCATCCTGGGCTGCAGGCTCCATTGTTCGGGCTCTTCCTCATCATGTACGTGATCTCGGTGGTGGACAACTTGGGCATGATCATCCTCACCAAGATGGACTCTAAGCTACAGACACCCATGTACTTCTTCCTTTGACACCTCGCTTTTACAGATCTTGGTTATTCAACAACTGTGGGGCCCAAAATGTTAGTAAATTTTGTGGTGGATCAAAATATAATCTCCTATTTCTCTTGTGCTGTACAGCTAGCTTTCTTTCTTGTGTTTATTGTTACTGAAATTTTTATTCTGTCGGCAATGTCTTATGACGGCTATGTGGCCATCTGTAACCCTCTTCTCTACCCAGTGATCATGTCACAAAGAGTGTGCTGGGTGCTAGTAGCGATCCCCTATGTCTACAGCACGTTTGTGTCTCCTCTTGTCACCGTAAAATTATTTACTTTATCTTTCTGTGGTTACAGAGTCATCAGTCATTTCTACTGTGACAGTCTCCCTTTGTTATCTTTGCTCTGCTCAAATACACATGAAGTAGAAATGATTATTCTGATTTTAGCAGGGTTTGATTTGATTTTCTCTCTTCTGATAGTTCTTGGGTCTTACCTTCTCATTCTCACAGCCATTCTCAGGATGAGCTCTGCTGAAGGTAGGTACAAGGCTTTTTCTACCTGTGGATCCCACTTGACTGTGGTCATAGTGTTCTATGGGACTTTACTATTTATGTATGTGCAGCCAGAGTCCAGCCATTCCTTTGACACTGATAAAGTGGCTTTCGTATTTTATACTCTCGTTATTCCTATGTTGAATCCCTTAATCTGTAGCTTGAGGAATAAAGATGTAAAATGTGCACTATATAGGATGTGGAAAAAATCATGCAACCTTTTTTATTAACATGCAGTACAGTTTCTATAAACTGGCTATGGACTCTAAATTTTGTTCTATGTGCCTCCAAATTAAGTAGTGAGTATAAATACATTCAACAATTATTTATAGATTATATTATATATACTAGGCACTTCCAATTGCTGCAAAGAGATTAATGAACAAAATAGTAAAAAAAAATTGCCTTGAGCACAAAAGACCAATTTTGTACATAAATTAAACAAATGTTAGGAGACTGTGTTAGGTGGATCTAGACAAAGAAAGGACTGCCCAGGTTTCTGATGTTTTTCTCATCTTTTAGAATAAAGTTATGGCATGCTGTGTGTATCTGTGAGTTCTTTGTTTTCTTTTGTTTTTTTCCTTCATACTTTTCCCCAGTGTGTTTCATCTGTGTATTTGAAGTCATCATTCACGTTTGTTTTCTCAAATACCCTTATTCTTTACACTGAGATCCCACATTTTTTATCAGCAATTCCTCTTATTCCTTATAAGAATCTATTTACCTATTAACTGAAAATATATTTCAATTCAGCAATTCATAGTTCCAGTTGAAGCCAGATTTTTGCCTCAATTCATACAATTTGTTGAAATCAAAGGACATTTAAGTCAAGATAAACTTTGGGATCCCTCAGTAGCTCCCAGATTGGTCCTTCTTGGCCTCTCAAGTGGTAATTCTTTCTTCATAACTGGTGGTTTGATTTAAGGGATAGTACAATAATTTTGTCTTTTTGAATAAAAATATTTATCCATGTTTAAAAGAAATGTTCTATTTTTTGCATTCTTGAGTAAGACAAGTATTGATGAATTAATTGTGTTGGCGCTCTTCCCTTGGGTTGATGTTCCTAATGTTTATCAACATTGTTTATGCACTAAGTTTTAATTGACTTTCAGTATTTAACTGCATCAATTCATTATTCTACTTGTGGGAAGCAAGGGAGACAATCGCACTCTTGGCACTATGCAGCATTTCTAAGGCCTGATACCTGGCAGGGGTACAGTGATCTTGCTTCTACATGACTTCTACATTGTCCCACGTGCTACCTTTTACTCTGCTTAATACTTCTGCAGCTTTACTGAGGCTGTTAGTCTACAAAATATGCTTTGTTCAGTGTCTTGCAATAAAATTATTTGTTTATCCCATGAAGCTTTAATAAATAATCTTCATTGGAATACAATTTTCAAACAACATGATACAAAACAACCAAGATCTTCTTTAGTATATGTATGGATAGAAAAATGCGGTGTATCCAGAAAATGGACGATAGTCTTCTAAAACCATGTGCTTATGCTATTGAGAGTACAGAGGAAAAAATAAATAAATTAACAGATAATGCTGACCTGAACCTTCTAAAAATGCACTCAAAATGAACAAAAACTTAAGTGTAAATGCTAAACCATAGAACATTCAGATAAAGCAATAAAGAAAAATCTATATCCAAGACCAAGGGCTAGTGAAAAAGTTTGTATGACATCAAAATATAATCCAGATAATCCAATCAAAGAGTGATCAGAAGACCTAGTCATTCCTCAAATTAACGCATATAGATGGTCAAGAGACACATGAAAATATGTTCATTGTTGCTGATCATTAGAAAAATGCAAATCAAAGCTTCAAGGAGATATTACCTCACATCAGCCAGAATGGCTATCCTCAAAATATCCACAAACAGTAAATGCTGGAAAGGGTGTGAAGAGAAAAGAGCTCTCCTAAAATATTGGTGGGAATATAAATTGGTAGAGAAACTATGGAGGACAGTATGGAGGTTACCTAAAAGATAAAAATAGAGCTACCGTATGACCCTGGAATCCCACTCCTGGGCATATATCTGGAGAAAAATATGATTCAAAATATATATGTTGACTTCCCTGGTGGTCCAGTGGTTAAGACTACATGCTTCCACTTCCCGGGACATGGGTTTGATCCCTGGTCAGGAAGTTAAGATCCTGCATGCCCAAGGCATGGCAAAAAAAAAAAATATATATATATATATATATATATGCAACCAAATGTCATTGCAGCACTGTGTACAGTAGTCAAGACATGGAAGCAACATGAATGTGCAAAAACCAGGAATGAATAAGAAGATATAGCATATATATAGAATGGAATATCACTCAGTCATTAAAAAGATCAAATAAAGCCATTTGCAGGAACATGAATGGACCTAGGGATTGTTCAGTTCAGTTCAGTTCAGTCACTCAGTCGTGTCCAACTCTTTGTGACCCCATGGACTGCAGCACACCAGGCTTCCCTGTCCATCACCAACCCCTAGAGCTTACTCAAACTCATGTCCATCGACTCAGTGATGCCACCCAACCATCTCATCCTCTGTCTTCTCCTTCTTCTCCTGCCTTCAATCTTTCCCAGCATCAGGGTCTTTTCCAATGGTCAGTTCTTTGCATCAGGTGGCCAAAATATTGAAGTTTTAGCTTCAGCATCAGTCTTTCTAATGAATATTCAAGATTGATTTCCTTTAGGATTGGCTAGTTTGATCTCCTTGCAGTCCAAGGGACTTTCAAGAGTCTTTTCCAACACCACAGTTTAAAAGAATCAGTTTTTCAGTGCTCAGTTTTCTTTATAGTCACACTCTCACATCCATACATGACTACAGGAAAAACCATAGCTAGAACTAGATGTACACTGTTGGCAAAGCAATGTCTTTGCTTTTTAATATGCTATCTAGATTGGTTACAGCTTTTCTTCCAAGAAGCAAGCATCTTTTAATTTCTTGGTTGCAGTCATCATCTGCAGTGATTTTGGAGCACCAAAATATAAAGTCAACCACTGTTTTCATTGTTTATCCATCTATTTGCCATGAGTGATGGGACCGGATGCCATGATCTTAGCTTTCTGAATGTTGAGTTTTAAGTAAGCTTTTTCATTCATATCTTTCATTTTCATCATGAGGCTCTTTAGTTCCTCTAAACTTTCTGCCATAAGGGTGGTGTCATCTCTGTATCTGAGGTTATTGATATTTGTCCTGGCAATCTTGATTTCAGCTTGTACTTCTTCCAGCCCGGCATTTTGCATGATGTATTCTGCATAAAAGTTAAATAAGCTGGGTGATATACTTCTTTCCTGATTTGGAAGTAGTCTGTTGTTCCATGTCCAGTTCTAATTGTTGCTTCTTGACCTGTATCTAGATTTCTCATGAGGCAGATCAGGTGGTCTGGTATTCCCATCTTGAATATTTTTCCACAGTTTGTTCTGATCTACCCAGTCAAAGGCTTTGGTGAATCAATAAAGCAGAAGTAGATGTTTTTCTGGAATTCTCTTGTTTTTCTATGATCCAACAAATGTTGACAATTTGATCTCTGGTTCCTCTGCCTTTGCTAAACCTGGCTTGAACATCTGGAAATTCATGGTTCACATACTTTTGAAGACTGGCTTGAAGGATTTTGAGCATTACTTTGCTACCTTGTGAGAAGAGTGCAATTGTGTGGTAATTTGAACATTCTTTGGCATTACCTTTCTTTGGGATTCGAATGAAAATCGACCTTTTCCAGTCCCGTGGCTACTGCTGAGTTTGCCAAACTTGCTGATATATTGAGTGCAGCACTTTCACAGCATCATCTTTCAGGATTTGAAATAGCTCAGCTGGAATTCCATCACCTCCATTAACTTTCATCATAGTGATGCTTCCTAAGGCCCACTTGACTTCACATTCCAGGATTTCTGGCTCTATGTGAGTGATCACACCATCGTGGCTATCTGGATTGTGAAGATCATTTTTGTATAATTTTTCTGTGTATTTTTGCCACCTCTTCTTAATATGTTCTGCTTCTGTTAGGTCCATACTATTTTTGTCCTTCATTGTGCCCATCTTTGCATGAAATGTTCCCTTGGTGTCTCTCAGATTCAAAGTGAAGGTGAAAGTTGCTCAGTTGTGTCCATCTCTTTGCAACGCCATGGACTGTCCAGTCCATGGAATTCTCAAGGCCACAATACTGGAATTGGTCGCTTTTCCCAAAGCCAAGGGATCTTCCCAACCCAGGGAAAGAAACTAGGTCTCCTGCATTGCAGGCGGGTTCTTTTCCAACTGAGTCACAACAGAAGCCCAAGAATATTGGAGTGGGTAGAGTGGGTAGCCTATCACTTGTCCAGCAGAATTGAACCAGAGTCTCCTGCATTGCAGGCCGATTCTTTATCAACTGAACTATCAGGGAAACCCCAATAAATGTCAATTTTTCCCAGATCCCTTGATGAGGCAAAATGGGGTTTCCAGCACAGATTGAGATGTGGAGAGAATTAATTGGATATTAACAGATTTTTAAGTACCAAGTTTTATGGTTTTATTATTATTTAATTGCACGATATAGTCTGTTACATAATTGACATACGTATTAAGTCATATTGGCCAATGTCATTTATACATGCCCCCATGTGACTGCAGTTATGTAAATGGTCAATAGAAAGCTTAGAAGAATAGCACAAAGATAGTTATACATGTTACGCAAAATTTTTGTTTCAGCTTTCTTCCTTTGCGCATCTAAGTTCATATATCCGTATCCATACATCTAGATTTATCTAGCTCTAACTATTCAACTATGCATGTACCTATTCGTCTATCTAACCATCCTGGTTTTTCAGTCCTATAACTCTTCAGATACTGGGCTGATAGAGGGTATAATAAGATGTTGAGAAGCGTAACTGACCTCTAACCATTGCTGCCAAGTAGCGCCCAGCTCCTAGCTGTGACAAGCAACATGGCTCCTACACGTTGCCAACTGTCCTTCGGTTAGTAAAACAGTTTTCCGTTGAGAACTGATAAATATCTCTGACTCTGTCTCTATCTTTATATGTATTATTTATGTAGAATGTGGGTTTATTTTTAAATATCCTGTTTTGAGACATGAAGATGCGTTTTATTTAGACTAGCTTTGCATGTAAAAATCTTCCAGGTGATAATACATGAAATCTGCTTGCTAGGCGCATACCTCTATCCAGAACAGGTTTCTGATAAACGTGGATGGACAACCACCATATAACAGTGCTGAGTGAATTCATCCTCATGGGAATCAGATGGCCCTGAGCTGCAGGCAGCGGTGGGCAGCTTGGGCATGACCATCCTTACCAGGACAGACTTCAGGCTACAAACCCCCATGTCCCGGACACCTGGCTTTTACTTACCTTGGTTGCTCTACAACTATAGGACTTCAAATGCTAGGAAATTTTGTTTTGAATCAAAATACAATCTCTTATTATTCTTGCGCTATACAGCTAGCTTTCTTTCTTGTGTTCGTTGTTATTGAACATTTAACTCTGTCAGCATTGTCCTGCGACCGCTATGCGGCCACCTGTGACCCTCTGCTCTACCCAGTGGTCATGTCACCAGGGAGATGTTGGGTGTTGGTGACAATCCTGTATCTCTATAGTGCATTTGTATCTATTCTCATCACTGTAAGGACACTTAGTTTACCATTCTGTGGCTTTAATGTCATCAGCCA
This sequence comes from Antilocapra americana, assembly GCA_007570785.1. Taxonomy (NCBI): domain Eukaryota; kingdom Metazoa; phylum Chordata; class Mammalia; order Artiodactyla; family Antilocapridae; genus Antilocapra; species Antilocapra americana. Next base: position 28,694 of record ML661365.1, read on the forward strand.
TGTCTACTGTGACAGTTTCCCTTTGCTATCTTTGCTCTGCTCAAATACGAGTGAAGTAGAAATAATTATTCTAATTATAGCTGGTTTTGAATTGACTTTATCCATTCCGATAGTTCTTGTGTCCTGTCTGTTTATTCTCACATCTGTTCTCAGGATGAGCTCTGCTGGAGGCGGGCACAAGGCTCTTTCTACCTGCGGGTCTCACCTGAGGGAGGCCACAGTGTTCTGCAGGGCTTTAATATTCATGTGTGTGCAGCCATTCCTTTGACACTTATAAAAGAGCACCTATCTTTTACAGTATCATTATCCCTATGCTAAATCCCTCGATCTACAGTTTGAGGAATAAAGATGTAAAACATGCTCCACAAAGTACGTGGAAAAGATTATGCAATTCTTTCTCTTAAGGCGTCTGTACAATATGAATCCCATAATTAGGTGATGGGCTTCAAACTGTTCTCTGTGTGTCTTTAAAAGGAATAAAAATTATGGAAATGTTCAACACATATTTAGAAATTGCCTTCTAAGGGCTAGTTTTACCTCTATGTGCTGTACATACATTAGCACACAAAGAGGAAAAATATCTGCCTTTCCTGAGGGGAAGAGATGAATTACAAATATACTTAAGTAAATAGCACCGTGCTTTAGAATGCGTTAGGACACCGTAAGGGCAAGCAGAGAGGGTCGGCGAGGGAGAGTAGCATACACAAGAGGATTCCCAGGATTACTGTTTCCCAGCGATTAGAATAAACTTCCCAGTGTCCACCTGTGCTTGTGCGCGTACACGAGGTTTTATGTGAGCACATGCTTCTGCTTTCTTATTCGCTATGCTTTTCTAAGGCGTGTATTAAAATTAAACTTTTGGTAGAGTCTAGGAGGCTCAGTGTAGGGCAATGATTTGAATTCATCAGTCGTTTCAATTGATACAGATGCTCCCTTAGCACGTGGAAGATTTTAGGATCCTCCTCTGTTCTCATCAGTGAAGTTGCTTTTATATATGAGCCCTAGAAAGTCTGTATATTGTCACCCTACTTATTTAACTTATAGGCAGAGTACATCATGAGAAACGCTGCGCTGGAGGAAGCCCAAGCTGGAATCAAGATTGCCGGGAGAAATATCAATAACCTCAGATATGCAGATGATGCCACCCTTATGGCAGAAAGTGAAGAGGAACTAAAGAGCCTCTTGATGAAAGTGAAAGAGGAGAGTGAAAAAGCTGGCTTAAAACTCAACATTCAGAAAACTAAGATCATGGCATGACTTCATGGGAAATAGATGGGGAAACAGTGGAAGCAGTGTCAGACTTTATTTTGGGGGGCTCCAAAATCACTGCAGATGGTGACTGCAGCCATGAAATGAAAAGACGCTTACTCCTTGGAAGAAAAGCCATGACCAACCTAGACAGCATATTAAAAAGCAGAGACGTTATTTTGTCAACAAAGGTCCGTTCAGTCAAGGCTATGGTTTTTCCAGTGGTCACGTATGGATGTGAGAGTTGGACTACAAAGAAAGCTGAGCACCGAAGAATTGATGCTTTTCAACTGTGGTGTTGGAGAAGATTCTTGAGAGTCCCTTGGACTGCCTGGAGATCCAACCAGTCCATCCTAAGGGAAATCAGTCCTGGGTGTTCATTGGAAGGACTGATGTTAAAGCTGAAACTCCAGTATTTTGGCCACTTGATGCGAAGAGCTGACTCATCTGAAAAGACCCCGATGTTGGGAAAGATTGAAGGCAGGAGGAGAAGGGAATGAAAGAGGATGAGATGGTTAGATGGCATCACTGACTCAATGGACATGAGTTTGGGTAAATTCCAGGAGTTGGTGATGGACAAAGAGGCCTGGCGTGCTGCAGTTCATGGGGTTGCAAAGAGTCAGACACGACTGAGCGACTGAACTGAACTTGACTGAACTGAACTGAACTGAACTAGTAACTTCAACAGCAAACTTTGATGGTAACTCTATCAATTGAATTATATAAGCTATGAATTCAACAGACATTAATTTTAAGATTAAAATAGTGATAGTGAGGGAGGAAAGGAACAGGCTGAGCTGACTCCTTCTTGAAAAAGAATCTCCATCTTGCACTTTCAGTGAGCTTCGGACTATGTGCCTGGTAGCCATGGGGATAACATACCTATGGCCGAACTGGCCTCCAGGACTGATAAACACAAGATTCCATACCAACATTTCCCACCGCCAAAAAGAATGCAATAATTCCCTATGTAGTCAACCACCTTTGTAATCTTTATCGCACCTAGTAGGCTACAATGTAAAACCAGCTGACCCTTCTGATTATGAACCATGGCTGTAACCTGATTGCATCTCCCTTTAATACTCCCCAGGCTAGGTTTAAGGAATTTGGGGATGTGGGCTTGAGCGGTACACTTAAGGTATATAAGGTTTTCACAAAAGTTGGTTGGGGTCCCTGGCTAGAGAGGAAACTCTGCCTCGGACCCGCTGGTGTAATAAACTGCAATCCACTATCCACGGTGGCCTGCTGAGTGAGTTTGCTTCCTGGAGCGTTTGGCTATAACAATAGGACTCGATCGTGTTTCGGTATTTTAATTATCTGCAGAATGTAGGCTAAATCTGAAAAGAATACATAGAAAGACACTAATTCAACTTCCCCAAGGTAGAAACGTTGAGGCTATCAGTTCATGTAGGACACTCATTCGCATATTTTCACGGTTTCTCACTGTCTTATTGGACATGCGATCAGCTAATGTTTTTCTGAGAGTCAGATTGATCAATATTTTAATGATAGATAACTGAAGATCTTTCCAGGTTGAAAAATGCTCAAATAAAACTTAATGCAAAGCAACCATATTGGAAGAAAGAAACAGCTGTTTTATGTCTTTAATTTTCTCCTCAAAGAGGACAAATTGGAAACAGAGGGCGGATACACATATGCACATATGCCAGTTTTTGTTTTAATGAGGTCAGATTCCTGTAGCTGAAAAGCTGATTGCATGAAAGCAACCAGAACAACACAATTACACTTTGAATTGCATCCTAGTTTCTCAAGGGATCTTCTCAGGGTACCTCAGTGGAACTGTTTTTTTGGTTTCTTTTTAAGATGTGCAATATAAGAAATGTTACAAAGGGTGAAAAGGGACAAAGCCAAAGTTTAAAAAATAGCAGAATTATTGATTGTAAATAACTTGCATAACGTGGATAGAATTTAATTAAGATATAATGTGGACTGAACCTACCCTTTGAGAGGAAAAATTGCATAAGTAAAACTGGCTTCACAAGGCTATTGTGTCTAGAAACTTCTTAGGAAGTGACATCTTAGCACCTATATCTATACAGTTCTGTTAGAGCCCAATTCTGCATTTGACATCACAGGCAGGATGAACATGTGTTACTCCTATCTGAAGCTATCTTTAGCTTCAATAGTCTCATCTATTTCACAAATACTTCTTGAATGAAGAAGTCAAGCTGGACACTGCATTCAGCACTAATAAAGCAGGGATCATCAAAATCAAACAGCTGAGCAGACATGGTGGCTACTCATTACTAACAAATGGAAGACAGGCTATACCTCCACACTCCTTAAAATTACTTTAAAAGATAACACATTGAAATGATACATATAAATTTAATATTCTATAACATTTGCAGATCACAAAATATGAATGAAATGATCAGGCTTAAGAGTCAGTCAAGAGTAGCTAAATCCTTCTGAAAAAGAAGGCCAAGGGACATGCTCAGTTCACACAGGTACTAAGACACAGTGGCTAGAGTGTTTGATAAGCTAATATTGGCACAGGAATAGATCGATAGAATACCGGAGTAACACTGGACGAGAATTGTTTCCAGACACGTATGAATCCCTAAATTAGGAAGGATTGATACAAAACAGAAAATAGCTGCTCTTTTTGATAAATGGTGCTCATATATTTGTGTATTTGTACATAAAAGCAAGGGAAAACATAACCTTTTTAGATGATAATATATCTTATTAGACTCAGAGTAGAAAATACTATCTGTAAGGAAAGAAATCCATATATAAAGTTATCGTATGATGAAATTCTACATGTTTTTGTTGTCAAAATGGGCTTCCCTCATAGCTCAGTTGGTAAAGAATCCTCCTGCAATGCAAGAGACCCTGGTTCTCTTCCTGGGTCAGGAAGGTCCCCTGGAGAAGGGAAAGGCTACGCACTCCAGTATTCTGGCCTGGAGAATCCCGTAGACTGTATAGCCCATGGGATTGCAAAGAGTCGGGCACGACTGAGCGATCGTGCAACTTTCAATTGTTGTCAGAAGAGGAAATAAAGACAAGACATACCTTGATGTGAGAATACATTTCTGGTAGATGCAACTACCAAGAAGTTGGGGTCCGATCACATCACTCCATGGCAAACAGGTTTGGAAAAAGTGGAAACAGTGACAGGTTTGTCTTTCCTGGGCTCCAGAATCACTACGGTCTGCGACTGCAGCCACCAAATTAAAAGACGCTTGATCCTTGAGAGAAAATCTATGACAGACTTAGACAGCACATGAAAACGCAGAGACACTGCTTTGCGGACAAAGGTCTGTATAGTCAAAGCTGTGGTTTTTCCAGTAATCATGTACAGATGTGAGAGTTGGACCATAAAGAAGGCTGGGTGCTGACTAATTGATCCTTTTGAACTGTGGTGCTGGAGAAGACTCTTGAGAGTTCCTTGGGTAGCAAGGAGATCAGACTAGTGAATCCTAAAGGAAATCAACCCAGATGTGAAGAGCTGACTCATTTTAAGAGACCCTGATATTGGAAGGATGGAATGCCCCCTGCAAAATGTATGGTCAAAGACAACTGCTTTTACAATATTTTGTTATTATGTTTCATAGGAAAGGTAAAAATTACTTTTCCTGCTCTAAATCCTGTCATCCTTTCTAGCATACTGACCATGTCTTCATTGTCAGGTATGAACTAGTGACTATGAGCTTGTTTAACTATTTTAAACACCTTTTCATTTGTTTTTTTTTTTTTTTTGAGAGTTATATTTTATTTGATGGGAATTTTTAGGACTTCAAGCCCGCGGGAGACAACATCTCAAGTAACCCTGAGAGAACTCTTCGAGGAGGGGTCAGGTTATATAGAAGTTTGCAACGAAGGGCAGGTAGTTTAAACATCAGAAGTATTTTCATGAATTAAAATCAGATCAAGGAATTTAGTGCTTTCCTTTGTATGGGAAGGCGCAAGAGTCCGAGCTCATTGAAATCATTCTTGTTGTATATGCATCTCAGCTTTCTGGGGCCAGTGTTCTATATTTTTCGCATCCTGCATTAAATCCAAATCTATATCCTTCTGACTCAGCAGACTCTAAAAATACAGAAAACTGTGCATCGTATAACTAATTTTTATTTTTAAAATTTATTGCAATATTATTCACAAGACCTTTGGTAACAGATAATCAATTCTAAAATGATGGGGAGTTTTGAAGTTACATAATCAAGTAAACCATCATTACAGACTAGAAACTCTTGTCTGGCAGTAACACCCATCATGTGATTTAAAGATTGCTTGAGATTCTCTCTCTCTTTTTTTTCAATATTGAAAGAATATGAAGTAGGTTCTGAAAACCACAGTTGAATAGGAAGGGTGCTGAAAGGGTGCTGTTAGATTTACTCTCAAATTCCAAATATGTATCTAACTTTATACTAGATGTTTTTTTAGGAAGAGAACATTACTCCAAACTGAAAATTACAATGGTGTCATTTTCCAACAACCCAACTTTTTTGTTGAGGTCGTGGATGTCCAAGAACAGGAAGAAAAGTAAGAAAATCATGACTAGTTAGAAAATCTCATTTGGAATCATATTCTCCTTTTTTGCTAATATAGGGATGTACCAATATTTAAAATTTTAATACAAGCTTTAAGAGGAAAAGAACGTGCCATGTATAAAATTATTTTAATTTTCTGAGTCAATACATTTACGTATTTTATAAAAATATTTAATTTTTTATATCTCCAATAATGTACACACATTCACAAACTTTGTTTTCAAAATTTTAGAGAGAATGTGTGTAATTCTATGAATTGATAAAATAAATTTATCAAAATCATTCTATTAAAAGTGATTAGTGCGGATATTAATAACCTGAGCTTTTAGTTTGGCTTTTTAAAAATCCATTTATGCATAGAATCACTTTTAATTTCTAGTCTCATTTTCTCATATGAAAAGGACTATATAGAATGAAATAATTTGTCCTATACTTAGAAACTCTAGACTACATTGTATTCATGTGGATGTTGGTAAGGAAAGAATGACTGATTGACTGCTATAGGGCTAAATAACATGGAATTAGCATGACAAATGTTTTATTGCCATGACCCTTCTCACAGCACCCTTTACGTCTTTGTTTCTCAGACTGTAAATCAGTGGGTTTAACGTGGGAATCACTAGTGTGTAGAACACTGAGACCACCTTCTCTTGGTCTACAGAATACTGGGAACTTGGCTGCACGTAATTAAAACTCAAAGTGCTGTAGAATACGGTCACAGCGGTCAGGTGAGAGGCACAGGTGGAGAAGGCCTTCCGTCGGCCTGCTGCTGAGCGGATCCTCAGAATAGCAGCAGCGATGAAGATGTAGGAAATGACCACAATCAAGAAGGTGGCCATGGCAATGACTCCAGAGAAGGTTAGGAGCAACAGCTCGTTCACGGAGGTATCAGAACATGATAGCTTCAGCAGTGGGGGAACATCGCAGAAGAAGTGACTGATGACATTGGACCTGCAGAAGGACAGTCTCCCAAAGCTTGCGGTGTGGGTCAGTGAGTTAATCAGTCCACCTGTGAGTGATCCAGTGACCAGTCCCACACACTTCCTCTTGGACATGGCTACAGCATAGAGCAAAGGGTTGACGACGGCCACGTAAGGGTCATAAGCCATCACGGACAGCAAGAAGCCTTCTGTGGTAATGAACACCCCAAAAAACAAATGCTGCACTACGCAGGCAGAGAAGGAGATGGTCTGCCTCACAACTAGGAAGCTGATCAGCATTTTCGGTGCAATAACAGAAGAATAGCAGGCATCCACAAATGAAAGGCAGCTGAGGAAAAAGTACATGGGCGTGTGGAGCTTGGGCGTGATTTGGATTAAGAAGATCATGCCCAGATTCCCCACCAAAGTGATAACGTAAATCACCAGGAACAGTACAAAAAGGACAACTTTCAGTTCATCATTGTCTGTCAGTCCCAAAAGAATAAATTCAGTAACAACTGTAAAATTCTTTATAGCCATTTGTTAATTTCTTGTCTTGAAATCTGTAAGTAAGAAAGGTGTGGGGATTAGAAGGTACACAGGAGAATCTGGTGTTTATTATTAAAGACTGAGAGAAATATTTATAGACTTCTGTCTTTGGAAAAATAAATTATTTTGCTGAGCCAAGCTTGATTAGACTGTTTTATTTTATTTTTTTTCTGTTAGTGCTAGTTTTAATTCTACTCCACAAGCAAATATATGAAAATGCATTTAGGCTTTCAAAAATATAATTCTGTCTTCAAGCGCCTACCTCTGTGAGAAAGTGATACTGGCTTGAGTGATACTGATGGAGAATATAAGGAATTCACAAAATTAAACTTAATCCTCCTTTAAAACTCTTCATTTTTAATGGCCATTAAAAAGAATTCATTTGAATCAGTTCTACTCAGGTGGATGGAATTGGAGCCTATTATCCAGAGTGAAGTAAGCCAGAAGAAAAAAAAATACAGTATACTAACGCATATATATGCAATTTAGAAAGATGGTAATGAGAACACTGCATGCGAGACAGCAAAAGAAACGCAGATGTATAGAACAGTCTCGTGGACTCTGTGGAAGAGGGCAAGGGTGGGATGATATGGGAGAATGGCATTGAAACCTGTTAATTATCATATGTGAAATCAATCGCCAGCCCAGGTTTGATGCTCTGGACTGGTGCACCAGGATGACCCAGGCAGAGGGAATCGGGAGGGAGGAGGGAGGGGGGTTCTGGAAGGGGAACATATGTATACCTATGGCAGATTCATGTCAATGTATGGCAAAACCAACACAATAAAGTAAAGAAAATTAAAATAAAAATTAATTAATTAATTAATTAAAAAATAAAAATAAAAAATAAATAAAACTCTTCATTTTTTAAGAAAAGCAGTATGTTATAACCAGATTAAAACAGAGCAGTGAGATGGGGTGCTGACCTCCAAAGACTTATCGATTACATAAATAACACTAATATATATACATTAGTAAAACACCACCATCAAGGAAAAGTCACTCAGTCACATCCGACTCTTTGCGAGCCCAGGGAATGTATCCCGCCAGTCTCCTCTGTCCTTGAAATTCTCCAAGCAAGAATACTGGAGGGGGTAGGCATTTTCTTCTTGACCAGGGATTGAATCCGGGTCTCCTGCATTGCAGGTGGGTGAGTCACAGTCTGAGCCACCATGGACCACTATGGTTTTCGAAATCCACTTTCCATTCTTCAGGTAGTTTGGTTATTAGGATTTTTAGTCTATTGTACCAGGCTTCTATGCTATGTGAGTGTCCAGTCATTGCTGACACTTTTCAACCCCATGGACTGTAGACCACCAGGCTCCTCTGTCCATGGAATTTTCCAGACAAGAATACTTGATGGGGTTACCATTTCCTCCTCCAAGGGATCTTCTGGATTCAGGGATGTCTTCTACATTGACAGGCAGATTCTTTACCACTGTACCACCTAGGAAGCCCCACTATGCTTATATAAGAATCAATATATTCATAAGAGGATAGAACTCTCCATATATTTTTATATATAAAGAAATAAACACAGTGATAAAATTTGATTTACCTATGTCAATTCTATTAATTTATTTTAATTAATATTTCACCTGCCACAAAAGTGAAACGGTTGGCATCAGCCCAACCTATGATTAAAATATGTTGCTATCATTTAAAGATTTATTGACTTTGGGAATGTCATTTATCTTCTTTCATACTAGTATAATCACACCTACATCACATGATTACTGAAAATAAGAGATACTATGTGGAAAATGCTAGGTTTTTCTTCCAGTTAATAATAAGTGCACAAATTATAAGATAGATAAATAGGAAGGTAGGGAGATAAGTAAGTAGATAAGCAATATATTGTCAGAGAACGGTAATGTGAACAAACTTAGGGGCCATGCAGATGGGTATAAATCATGAAAAAAGGTACAACAGTAAATCTATTAAGATTTCCCAAATTTGAAATCTCTAGTTCATTCTATTTAAAAATACAATGAAATAGAAATGTAAATGGATGTTTTAATATTTCATTTCATAAATTTGTAGCCTAGAAACTTTCACAAGTGCTAATATGTTACTCAGAAACTATCAAAATACTTGCCAAAATGCATGAGTTATTCAAACTGTAATGTTAAATCTAGACATTTTGAAATAAAATAGAACATTAGTCCATCACATCTGAGCTATTTAATTCAGTGGTTAGTAATTTTATGTGAATATTTAAATAGAAATTAAGTGTAATAAAACTAGGTAAAATTCTACAGTTTGAATTAGTCTCAAGTGCTCAATAGTCATACATGACTATATAGCCACTATTTTGAACAGTATTAGTTACTGAACATTTCAATCACTGCAGAAAGACTTGTATTGATTAGATTTCTCATCTAACTCTCTAATTCATCTTTCTAAAGCATCAATGAAATAGCATTGTCTCAAGGAAAGATACTTTACAGATACTTTTCATTGTAAATATAATTTAAAGGATTTCCAAGTGGAATTTAGAAATTAAATTATATTACTCATCAGATATGCCTATCCCTCTAAAACTTAAGATGATATTGTGAATAAAGCTGAATGATACAGGTGGTGTGGAGTTGGTTTAAATAGCCTCCAATATTCTTAACCATCATGATTCTATCTGAGTGACTTATTAAAATATGAGAAACATTTTAAAAACAAAAGAAAGAAATCAATTTTTATAAAATAAATTTAACTTACCAAAAAAATATTGTAAAATTTCAGCTTTAGAAGCTTCATGTTGTTTTCTATATTTTCTTGTTTTTTAAACTTTCCTAAAAACAATAACTAAGAGTATATGTTGAGGATATCTCCAGGTAAAATAGCTGAAGGCAAATCTTCATTAATACACAATAAATAGAAAAACAAACTAACAATTTTTTTTGCTCTAAGAGAACAAATTTGAATACAAGGTACAACTAAATATATATACATATGCACTTTTTACATCAGCTTCTAATGAGCTCTATAACAGCTTAAATGTTACAAAGTTAACAAATGAAATCTTGGGAAATACTGTTCTTGAGGGACTTTACATTTTCCCCTGATTCATAAATGTCCCTAAAGTGTGTCATTAACTAAAACACTATAAAGAGTTTTTAAAGCCATCAAGCTTGGAGGATTCTTGAATTCAGTAAAATTTAAAAGAAAAATAATTGAAAAGAATTTTCTCCATAGAACAAGGATCTACCTAAATGATACACAGTCAGGGTCACCAGGCTTGCTGGGCAGATATGCAAGATAAGGAAACCAGAAACACAGTTAATTTTAAAGACTTTAAGAGCATCATACAGAGGGAATAAAAAAGTGAATTTCTGGTGGTTAGATTGCCGATCTCTATTTTCAGTTTAGCTTGGAAAATGAGTTCAAAAGAATCCTTCTAGAACTCTGGTGAAAATTCAAGGCTTATGTCCATCAAACTAATATTTGCTGAAGGACAACATATTCTAGGCATCATTTACAAACAGTGATAAAGGGCTATCACATGTGAGACAGGTGGCCAGTCCAGGTCTGATGCATGAGACAGGGTCCTCAGGGCTGGTGCACTGGGATGACCCAGAGGGATGGGATGGGGGGGTGAGGGGGCTCAGGATGGGGAACACATGTAAACCCATGGCTGATTCATGTCAATATATGGCAAAAAGTACTACAATATTGTAAGGTAATTAGCCTCCAATTAAAAAAATTAATTAAAAATAATGATCCAATCTTCATTTTTAGAAAGATTGGAGAATATACATATTTCCAAAGACACTTAGATTACCTAGAAATCTATAATTGAAATAGAATGCTGAGTTTAAAATTGATGATTTACATAAAAAAATAGATAATCACCATGGGGAAAAATGAGAGGATGCTCAAATTAGACAAGTAGGAAAACTGGTAGCATTCGTTTCCTGAGGGCTTTTATCAATCGCTGTAACCATAATCTTGGGTTTTAATAACTCTGCTGCTAAAAATAACTGGAAAATCAGAGAAAGACATGTAACCAAAGTTTTCAGATATTTGACAACTGGTGGCCCATGGCACAAGGATCATGATTACTGGCCCCTGATGTGGAATGACGGTGGGGCAGATGAAGAACATGGTAGTCAGGCAGAGATGAGGACACAGCGTCAGATCAGGACGGGCTCCAGGGCCTGGAATATGCGGGGCTGAGCCCCTGAGTGGAGCTGCTGCTGCTGCCGAGTCGCTCAGTCGTGTCCGACTCTGCGACCCCACAGACGGCAGCCCACCAGGCTCCGCTGGCCCGGGGATTCTCCAGGCAAGAATAGTGGGGTGGGGTGGGGTGCCATTGCCTTCTCCACTGGAGTGGAGACACCTAAGCAAAGTGATTTCATACCAGCACGACGTTGGCTTGAGACATTTCCGATGGTTTCTAAATTGCAGCCATTGAGATTGTATAAAGTCAAGTCAAGAACGGGCTTCCCTCATAGCTCAGTTGGTAAAGAATCTGCCTACAATGCAGGAGACCTGGGTCCGATCCCTGAGTTGGGACTATCCCCTAAAGAAGGAAACAGCAACCCACTCCAGTTTTCTTGCCTGGAGAATCCCATGGACAGAGGAGCCTGGTGGGCTACAGTCCATGGGGTCACAAGAGTCGGATACAATTTAGCGACTAAAGAGAAAGTCAAGCACAGCTCCGAGAAGTGGAACTGCCAGGAATTTGTACCTTGAAAACTAGCAGTTCTCATAGGGTTGGGTCACATTTGTCAAATCCTATTGAAGACTGTCGTTGGACATCTAGAGCTTTCAACAAAGACACCTGAGAGAGGACTTGCCCCAGAGGAAATAACCCACCATCTAACAGAACTCTCAGAAGGGCTAAGCAGATTAGTAGGTGAAGGAAACTGTCTGGTGAAGCAAAACTCAATGCTTGGATGAAAGAGAGAAAAAAAAAAACCTATGGATTCAACTGAAAAAAATGTCCCAATGTCCAGCATCCAAAGGAACATTTGCAAGCTGAAGAAGCAGAAAAATGCTATTCATAACCATGAGAAAAATAAACCATCGTTTCTAGATTCAGGAATAACAGAGATGATAGAATAGGTAGTGAAAGTGTTAGTCACTCAGTCGTGCCCAACCCTTTGTGACCCCATGGACTGCAGCCCACCAGGCTCCTCTGTCCATGGGATTCTCCAGGTAAGAATACTGCAGTGGGTTGCCATTTCCTTCTCCGGGGTATCTTTCCAACCCAGGGATTGAACCTGCGTCTCCTGCACTGCAGGTAGATTCTTTACCATCTGAGCCACCAGGGAAGCCACAGAGTAGGTAGACAAGAACTTTAAAAGCAGTGATAAATATTTCTAAGAATCCAAAGGCAAACATAAATATGAAAATTAGAACTAAGAATTATAATAGAAAACCAAATTGAGTTTACTAGGATTCAGTAGAGTATCAAGTATGAACATTTTGCTGTGTATTTGTTTAAAGCAGATTAGACATTGAAGAAATAACAGTGAATAAGACACAAAACAATAGAACTATTTACACTTAAGTACCAAGTGATTAAATAGAAATGACTAAAAATTTAGACATTTAACAAGACTAAGAAAAATACATTATATACAGAGAAAATGGACAAACATACTTAAAGACACTGGAAACATAGCAAACAATGATTTCATATCAGACAACAACATTAGTTAGATATTTAAAGAAATATACAATTCCCTATCTGCTTCTGACCAGGTAAGTTTTGATAAGCCATCACGTCACAGGTAAAAACTTTGAGGAAAACAGAAATAGCCAACCTTGAAAGTACTGAAGACAGAAAATTAAGCAGATTCTGAAAGGCATTAGACATTCATTAATGGAACAAGTGATTTTCTCATTTTACAAAATCTAGTTAGAGAAGGGCTTGATCTTGCAACAAATAAATATCTTGTAAATAACCCATAGTCTTTCTGAGATGAACAATAAAAAAGACAGAATTGGGACAAACAAGGTCAAGCAGTGGGGGGCAGAGAGAGAAATGAATCCTAGGAAGTTCTAGGAAGGAGAAAGCCAGGGAAGGTGAGATTCATATCTTGTGTATAAATGTCCAGTTCGCTGATCCTGAACCATCAAAGTGTGGTGCAGACTCCATGTGCTAGACAGAGATAAAAATACAAAGCAGGATTTGTATTACAACCCATGAGTTTGAGTCAAAGCATATTAGTTTTCTTCTAAAAGAAAAAAAAAACAAATAAAATCAACTTTCTTGATCTTTTATATGTGAGGTGGAGGTGAAGGAGGTGGGAGGGGGGTTCGGGGTGGGGGACACATGGACACCCATGACTGGTTCATGTCCATGTATGGCAAAAACCACCACAATATTGTAAAGTAATTAGCTTCCAATTCAAATAAATTAATTAACTTTTAAAAAGAAAAGAAAAACCTCTCATAAGAAAAATACGACAATATTCAGACATAGCATGATATTACAATATTCAAGATAAAATCCAAAATTTCTGGACACTCAAATGTACAAGAAAATTAGAACAAGCCTTGAAAGGGCACCAGGAATGGGTTCTTTGTTCTTTTTCCCCCTTCTCAGTCTTCAGAGAGTTCTGTGTACTTTGAGTTGTGGCTTTAACTTTTCAGTCTCCCCTTCCACTTCATCCCCAAATCGCTGTTATATTTAAGTAGCTTCCCTGGTGGCTCAGTGGTAAAGAATCTCTGCAACGCAGAAGACACAGGAATGCGGATTTGATCCTTGGGTTGGGACGATGCCCTGGAGGAGGGCATGGCAATCCACTCCAGTGTTCCTGCCTGGAGCATCTCATGGACCTAGGAGCCTGGCCACCGCAGTCCCTGGTACTGCAAAGCGTCCAAGAGAAGCGAAGCCACTGAGCACACAGGAGCAAACAGGGGAAGGGTTTCCTGCCTCCCTAGAGGCAGCACAGTTCTTGGTCGTGTCATCCAGGATCTTGGGTCAAACAACTAAACCAGTGAAATGTATAGAGGAAATCTGAATAAGCAGTTCTATCTAGCACAGATATAAAATCTCAGAAAAATATATTGATCAAAAAAAAAACCAACCAAATTAAAGTGATCAAAGTGTAGATGTCTTAAAGGAAGATACATGAAAGACCGACAGGTTATACAGAAAAGTGTTTATTGTTATCAGTAATCAAGCAAAAAAAATCACGATGAAATAATTTTCACCAATTTCTATTTCAAAATTTAAAAAATTCTGCATCAAATATTGGCACAGATATGCAGAAAATGGGACTCTCCTGGATATTTGTTGGTAATTTAAAAGGCTACAATAGGTTCTTGGAAGGTTTCAAATTTCTTATAAACTTAAATATGCATTTATCCTGTGATCCAATAATTTCACTCTTTGATCTAACTGTGAGAAATCAGTTCATCTGTCCACAAATATACTTGAATGGAAATGTTTCTACTAGGCTTTTTATAACAGCCCAAAACACAAATACCCACCAATGGTTAAAGAATGGTGGTACACGCATGTATTGGAATAAAATGTAGCTATAAAAATCACAATGTAGATAAGTTTCAAAATCCCTGTACTAAGTGAAAGATACCGGGTTGACAGTATGTATTGCATTATTCTGCTCACAGGAAGCTCAGAAAAAAGGATAATAAGTTTATGGAAAGAAACCAGAGCAGCAGTTGCTGGAGGTGGGACAATTTTGTTTGAGGTGTTAAAGGGTGAGGAAAATTTCCCTGTCATGGAAATGGTCTAGATAGGGTGTATAAAGCATCACAAAAATTTCTCTGGTGTTGAAAGTGTTCTATCTATTGATTTAGGTATTAGGAAGAAATACAGCCTTTTTCAGAACTTACCCATTTGTACAATCTAGATCCATCTTTAACTGAATATGCTGCTGCTGCTAAGTCACTTCAGTGGTGTCCGACTCTGTGCGACCCCACAGATGGCAGCCCATTTCCCTCAATTCTTGTACGTACAGAAGTCACAGGGGATCAGGACATGGGTAAATGTTATGAGAGGAAATCTAATATCTTGCATTGGAGTTTATTCTTGATGAGGTTGTACTGAACATTATCCAAGAGTGGTGGAGTCTCAGCTCAGGCCACACCGTGGTTGAGGCGATCATCACAGTAAGATAGTGCATCTCAGCGGTTGTCGTGGTTGGTCATACGGGAGGACAAGACGAGAATATACTATCCATTTAAAGATGAGGGTTTAATTTCAGATCATCCCGTTATCAATTATATGGCTCTGGTCAAATTATATGGTTCTCCTAAACTTGACGTCCTCTGAATATGGAAACGATATCTGTTGCACATAGATTAATGGTGCATTTTTAACCCAGTGTTCACTACATATTTTTACTTGACTAATACATTTAAAAGGGAAAAAACACTTCTGTGATGATGATAATGTCATTTAAAATTTATCATGCGTTTTGTAACTGTTCCAGTTTAACTGGAGTAAAGCTGATGTTGAATTAGTGTTCATTGCGACTTCAATCATTGACTCTGTGTGAGGGGATAAGCAGCCTTACAGAGATCTCCAGGAACTGTGCAGATCATTTATGCTCTTTGGTTTCCTTCCTTAAATTATCCCTTGTATTATTTTTTTCAGTTGGGAATATGCAGAACATCCTGAATAATTAGCAGTCACCACCGGCAGTTTTTAATAAGCACTCGGATGGCTCAGGTGTAATCATCTAAATAAAGTATGCTATTTCCTCTGGGATCATCACAGAGGAAGGAGAAAAGGCATATATTCTCCTTACCCAAACAGAAAGTAATTTTGGAGAAGAAAATCCAATTCTTCTTTAAACATAAGTGGAAAGAAGCTGTCCGTTTTGATCATTACCAGGGTGTTGGTAATTTCCTGTGGTTTCTGGCTTCTGACCATGGATTCTTATGACTCTTAATGGTCATTGACAGCTAATTCTTAACATAGCAAACAAATTATTATCTCCCTTTTTATCTGGAGTAGTATGACATTTTTAGAATATTAAATCCTATGAATTGACTAAAAGCTCTAAAATATGAAAGTGCATTTGGATATTTCATGTGATAAAACATTAGAAATATCTGAAAAATCATCCCTGGTCTCATTTGTTAGAATCTTTTAAGATTAGGATTCATCCAGATAAAATATACAATTTCCAGTTACATCTGAATTTCAGATAAAAGAATTATTATTATTCATATAGACAAACCCAATGCAATATTTTAAAAGAATACATTAAAATATGTGTTATATGTTATAACATTTTTTAAAATTTGCAATATTTTAAATAAAAACAATTTTAGTATAATGATATTTCTTTATGGCACTTTCCTGGTGCTCAGATGGTAAAGAATCTGCCTACAAAGCAGGAGGGTTTGATCTCAGAATTGGGAAGATCCCCTGGAGAAAGGAATGGTGACCGACTCCAGTATTCTTGCCTGGAGAATTCCATGTACAAAGGAGCTGGCAGCCTATAGTCTTTGGGGTCATAAAGAGTCGGTCACAACTAAGCAACTAACAGCTTCAATTCCTTATGTATGAAGATAAACCATAAGGATGAACTTGTACATTTTTTAGTTGTGTGCTTTTTCCCCTACTGGTTGCTTGCTACTTGATTTGTGTTTTTTGTTTGCTTGCTTGTTTTCAGGAAAGGTTTTACAAACTGAATAAGTAGACTGGCAGATAGAATGATTTAAGAGTTACAGAGAAAGCTCTGACCTTCAGATAATTCCTAACTGCTATCATCATGTCGGAAGGTTGAAAATTCAGTCATTCTTTTGCATAATTTTTGCATTTTGTATGCCTTAATTTCCTAAATGGAAGTACATAACATGTTGCATCAAAATGGAAGAATGGACAGGATATTAATATCTTTTTAAAATTCTAGTAGCTGTTATTTCTATAAATAGTAGAAGTGAGGTTGTTGGATCATATGGGGAGATTTAATCAACAGGTATAAAATTTCACCTTTGCAAGATGAACAGGATAAAGATATGCTGTACATCCTTGTGTACATAGTTAATAAAACTGTATTGTACACATCAAAGAATTTTAATGGGGTAACTGTGGTGTTGGAGAAGACTCTTGAGAGTCCCTTGGACTGCAAGGAGATCCAACCAGTCCATCCTAAAGGAGATCAGTCCTGGGTGTTCATTGGAAGGACTGATGTTGAAGCTGAAACTCCAATATTTTGGCCACCTGATGTGAAGAGCTGACTCATTGGAAAAGATCTTGATGCTGGGAAATATTGAGGGCAGGATGAGAAGGGGACAACAGGATGAGATGGCTGGATGGCATCACCGACTCAATGGACATGGGTTTGTGTGGACTCCGGGAGTTGGTGATGGACAGGGAGGTCTGGCGTGCTACGGTTCATGGGGTTGCAAAGGGTTAGACATGACTGAGCAACTGAACTGAACTGAACTGAACTGAAATTCTCCTTCTAGGATGAGCAGGGTAAAAGAATCAAGACATCTTCACAGGGAAGTAATCACTGACACTGGAAATGGAGATAAACTCAGTAAACACTAAAATAATTCTTGGCAAACACTCAAGACTTCAAAGGGTACTGGAATTTTGGATTGTCTTAACTCAGTGCATCTCCCACTCAGCAGGGAAACCTTGATAGCAGAGGCTGAAATACTGGGGTTTTACTTGTAAAATGAGAAGAGGCGTGAAAGCATAGTGGGATTCAGTGGGGAATCTGCAGACAACATCATCTAGGAGAAAGGGGTGCAGATGGCTCAGCGATCTCCAGTATCGCATTCCCAGTCTTTGAGTCAGACTGGCTAGGTCAGTACTAACAGTGAGCAAGTGCCACTGAGTGGCTTCAGGCTCCAGCTGCCCTTCTGGCAGCTTTGGTGGGGAGCAATATTTGACCCCCAGCCCCCCAAAATGTCTCTTTGGCATGTGGATAACTTTCAGCTGAAAGCAGTCAAGATCCAGAAGACTCAAGAAGAAATTTTGAAGGCAGAATTTGGAAGCCTGTATACTAAAATGTTAGTGATGTGTCCTTTCATATAAGGATTTACAGACATCTTTCCTTTCTATCTAAAACAAAAAATGGAAGAGATTTATACATATTGTGTTATCTATAAAACAAAGTTATTTTATACTATTTTATTTTATAGTAAAATAATGTTTTCTTATTTTTTACTTTTCTGTGAAACATATATTATTTTTAATTTAAACAAATTTAAAGGGAAAATAAAAAGCATCTTTGTATGACTTCAAAAAACAAAAGAAAAAGAAAAAAAAAGAAATTTTGATCATCTCCCTGATTGTCTAAAAAATATTAGACAGAGGGCTTGTTGGTATCTGCAGAGAAAGTTGGCTAGGTGTAGTCAAAGGAACTCAGGCAGTGCTTAGGGATCCAAGTCCACTCCACTCGCTGTCTCTGCCAGGCCCAGCAGATACCGGTTTATCAAGGATTTGTTTCTCCATCTCCCTGCGAATTCCCTCCTGCTCCTTTGAAATCCCAAACCACTACCCTCAACATCCTCTTTTGTCTTTAGCTGAAGACAGTATTTAAGGTAAAGACTTTGGCCATTTTGATGAGCTACTCAGTTTTCCTGAGTTGCCTCCATGGATACATGCTATACAAATTTTATTTGATTTCCTCCTGCAAATTTGTCTCATGGCAATTTAATTCTCAGACCCAGCAACCAGCCAAAGGAACTTAGGTAGAAGAGAACTCCTTCCTCTCTGACAGCTCTGATGAAATAAAAATGTGCATTCTCAGGCAAGGCAGCAAGCTGCATATATACGTTTTTGTTCTCTTCCCATTGACATCCTCCCGCCCCTCTAGTGTGCACTGTGTATCTCCAGTATGCATCAACCAAACTGCCCATCAGCATAAAATTCTACTCAACAACAAAGAGACACATTCTCCTAGCATCAGCAAGATAAATCCTTAGGAAATAACCTTCCTTCTTGTAAGGGGCTCACCGTGATGACTTCTGACCCTCCACTAACTGTACATATAGATCTGGTTTGTTACACTGTCAATAATACATCATTCAATGAACAACTCTTCATCTCAAAAAGTATTTGACTGTGCGTTGACCTTTAAAAGATGGAACAACTCCACAACTTTCCGAGAGGCTGTTTCTGGGTTATAATCCTTAGTTTGGCTTAAATAACATCTTCTATTTAATTCTTAGATCAACTGATTAAGTTTTTCATTGACAGATTCCAGAAGTTTCACCTGATAGAAGTTTCTGCCTTGGTCCATTTGTATTTCTCAGGCTAAAGTTGAGCATTCTATTACATTATAATAATTCTAACCTATATTTTATCTGATTGAGATTTTTTTAACTCAAATTACTCCTCCAATTGAAAGTCATGCTTACAGAGTTCCAGATTTTGTTGAAGGAGAAACTCAAAGAAAGGGAATCCAGATGGATTAAGCTAAGAGAAGTTCTAATTGTTTTTACTGATTGGTGATTTAGTTGCTAAGTATCTGACTCTTCGTAACCCCATGGACTGTAGCCTACGAGGCTGTTCTGTCCATGGAATTTTCCAGGCTAGAATACTGGAGTGGGTTGCCATTTCCTCCTCCAGAGCATCTTCTCCAGCCAGGGATCAAGCCTGGGTCTTCTGCATTGCAGTCAGTGTCTTTACCAATTGAGCCACCAGGGAAGCCCATGTAAATTTTATGAAATGCAGAAGGCAGCACTTAACATTGACACATTTTAAAAATTATGGTGCTATGCTTTGCATTGTACAATTGTACAATATATACTGTACTGTGCAATTTGAGAAGTCCAAAAAATTCTCAGATGAAAGTGGAAGTGTACTAAAGAAAACTTCCTTGTATATCCTTGTATATATAAAATAAATACACATAATAAATAAATATATATTATAAATATATATAAATATATAAATATATAAATATAATATAATATAAATATATATTTATATAAATATAAAAATATAAATATACATATAAATATATAGATATAAATATATATAATATATAATATAAATATATATATTATAAACAAATATATATAAATATATATTATATATACAATAAATAAATATATATCCTTCCTTGTAATATCCTTGTATATATGAAATAAAGTCTATATTTCTATGTTAATACCTATATGGTAATTTTAATCAATGAATACTTTCCAAATATCACTGACTCTATTTAATCTGTAGTAACAGTGAATGTGATTTCTCATGATTTCCTCTTTTTGAAAATTAGAAGCTTCTGTCATTTATTTTAGTTTCAAAATAACATATGGAAATTATTTTTCTATCCTCTATCATGAAATAAAATATCTACTCTCTCTAAAAATATTATACTTAATTAAATGACATCACGGGAAAACTAACCTGTCCATTTCTTTCCAGAAAAGCTACCTGGACTAAATGGACTGACAGAATCGATCATCTCTGACTGAGTTCATTCTGATGGGGGTCACAAAGCAGCCTGAGCTTCAGTCTCCCCTTTTTGGGGTCTTCCTCATCATCTACACAGTCACAGTGGTGGGAAATCTGGGCATGATCATCTTAACTCAAGTGGATTCCCGGCTACACACACCTATGTACTTTTTCATCAAACACCTGGCCCTCATCGATCTTGGTAATTCTACTGTCATCTGTCCCCAGATGCTGGTGAATCTTGTTGTGGGTCAGAATGCCATTTCCTACTATGCATTCGCCACACAGCTGGCGTTCTTCCTTATGTTCATTATCAGTGAAATTTTTATCTTGTCAGCCATGGCTTACGACCCTCTGCAACCCTCTGCTGTACAAGGTTATCATGTCCCAGAGATTCTGCCATATGCTGGTAGGCATTCCATACCTCTACGGTACTTTTCAGGCACTTATGTTTACTATTAAGATTTTTACATTGACCTTTTGCGGCTGTAATGTCATCAGTCGTTTCTACTGTGATGACATCCCCTTGTTACTTATGCTCTGCTCAAAGGCACAAGAAATAGAATTGTTGGTCATACTGTTTTCAGCGCTTAATGTGACCTCTTCCCTCCTGGTCATCCTAATATCCTACATACTGATCCTGACAGCGGTGTTTCAAATGCGTTCTGCGGAGAGCAGGAAAAAAGCTTCCCCCACATGTCGTTCTCATCTGATGGTGGTGGCTGTGTTCTATGGGTCTCTACTATTGAAGTAGATGCAGCCCAACTCCATTCACTCCTTTGATACAGATAAACTGGCCTCTGTGTTTTATACTTCAGTGATTCCCATGATGAACCCCTTGATCTACAGCTTAAGGAACAAAGAAGTAAAAGATGCCTTCTGAAGGGTCTTAAAGAATAAGTGCCAACTTCGTATCTAATATCCAATAATCAATAATCAATACTATTTTAATAGACTATGATTGAGGCATATGTCACTTGATGGCGTTTCTAAAGAATTTATCATATCATTCTTCTTGGCTCCAGAGCAAAGGCTCATGAAAATGTACAGAGAAATCGATGGTTTCCCTTGTATTTAGTTCAGTTAACTTTCATACTTTAAATCTCAATGAAATCTCACTCACTTCCCCACATTCCTTGCTGTTGATTCACTGTTTCCTTTAATGATTCCATAGAACCCCAAATCCATCCCAAAGGAAGCTCTTATCAGACTCTACTTAGTAAACCATGTGTTTGCTTCTGCCAAGCCTTTTGTTTGTTTTCTAGGACAGTGTCCTTTCAGTCATTTCCCACTGTATTTCCTGAATGTAAACAACTGTGTGTGGAAAGGGTGAGTCTCTTACA
The DNA here is from genome assembly GCA_007570785.1 of Antilocapra americana. NCBI lineage: Eukaryota > Metazoa > Chordata > Mammalia > Artiodactyla > Antilocapridae > Antilocapra > Antilocapra americana. Next base: position 50,619 of record ML661365.1, read on the forward strand.
TACGGCAGACATTTGGATCATAATTAAAAAAAAATCATTCTACTCATCTCAACCTTCGGGGAATTTAATCTATTTTCATTTAAAGTAATTACATTACTCGATTTCCTTGCATTTGTGACTGAAACTAATTTGGGCATGCCTTACAGTGAAAGGCCACAAGTCTGTTAAAATAATGATCATGGGATGGTGAGCTAAATAATCCCAGAGATCACACAGAACAGGAAGACATTCATTTCCAAATAGCCAGAGAGTGAAATCCTTGTTCCACACCTGGGCATCCAGTCAAGATCTCAGAGGTATAATAAAAGCTACTTTAGACTCATATAGTTTGAAAACAAGACTCAAAAGGAGCTAGCTGATCCTTGTTTGAAACATGTAAATTTCTTTTAGGAAGACAAAAGAAAGTTGCAGCACTTATAATTCTGTATTTCTTCACAGTATTTAGCATCTAGTCACAAATACTAGACAAATATGAAGGCAGGAACATGTTACTCCCACCCAGGAGATAATCAAAACAGATCCTGAAATGTCAGTGAAGATATGATTAACAGGCAAGGACTTTAAAACATATTATAAATATGTTCCATATACTGAACATATTTTATCATTTAATAAAAACACTAAACTTAGGAAGGAAAGATTTATTGAATGAACACAACAGCATACTGTGTACTGAAAAAGAAATGATAGCTACACTTAAAAACATCACAATAATGGTACTCAAAGAGAAAAGCTAAAATACTGAATAAACACCACAAAACTAGTTTCAGTGATCTATAGGACAACAGCAACCTAAATATTGTATATTTAAGTGTAGGAAAGTGGAAAGATGAGATTACATGTGATTGAAAACCAAATGAGAGGAATATCGGCCAGAATTTTTTCCAACTTTATAAAAAATAATCCTAAGATATAAAGAGCTAAAATAATACTGAGCAGGATAAACAGAAAGGAAATTATAGCAAGGCATGTCATGTCAAGTCTCTGAAAACTGAAGACAAAAGTATTAATAATGTAGAAATGAAAGATATAGATGAAGATGAACAGACAAAAGAGTTATCACTGATCTTTTTGCAGTAACAGTGTGTCATAAAGCATTGTTTTGTGTCAATCTACAATTATATATCAACCAAAAACATTCGTTAATGAATGCTATGTTATCAAATACTGCATAATCTTTTTCTACAGAGTCATTTTTCATTTACTCATACACTGTGTGTGTGTACTATACTTAATATGTGCATTAAATTGTGTAACTGAGATGCTGAAAAAATATATTTATGTTTTCCAATATTCAGTGATATTGCATAGTTTGTTTGATTAGACCAGGGAATGAAATACTTTTGACTTTTCCAATGAGACATTTGGAGAATAACTAACAGATATCCAATGCACTCTCCCTAAGGTAATTATGTTCAATGTATTTTTTTTTAAATCTTTGAATCAGATCAAAATTTTAACAAAATGAGTCTCTAAGGGCTACAAAAACACTTAAAAGCATTCTGCAATAGATAAGGAGGATTAAAACAGTAGAAATTCTGTGCAAATTCTCCAGTTAGGTGAGTAGAAACTCTGGCCTGCAAACGTCTCAGGACATACAGCTTATACCCAATCATCACCAAAGATCTTTTTTTAAAAAATTTATTAATTTTTTTTTCTTTACATTATCGTGTTGGTTTTGCCATGCATTAACCTGAATCCGCCATGGGTGTACATGTGTTCCCCTTCCAGAACCCCCCTCCCACCTCCCTCCCCCCTCCCGATTCCCTCTCTCTGGGTCATCTTGAAGGCGTTATGCTCTGCACACTGTCTCTTCCCTGTCAGTATACTTTCCTGATCAGCAGGGTTAACGTGTGGGACAGGCCTGTTGCATGGAATCTGGTGCAATGCATTCAGACTCTCTTAGTTTTCCACACGAACTTAAAGCTTGCCATCTATTTTAACAAGGATCTTTGTCTACCCTTGCTCCCTGGTGCCTCCCCTTCTCCACTTTTCATTGCTACATACTCAGGACGACCATGGTAGAACAGAAGCATGCCATGTTTGGGAGAATACATTCCGAAGAAAGTGAATTTTATTTAAATCCTAATGCTGCCAGTTACTGTCTGGGTGACTAAGGCATTTTATTCTTGGCATGTAGATGGACTATGCTGATACAGCCGACCCTTGAACAACACGTTTTGGGCTGTACGGGTCCACTTATATGCAGATTGATTTTTCTCAGCACCTGCGCCACTGTGCTTACCAGGGATGGTTGGGCAAATCCACGGATGGAGTGTCCCCGGGGGCTGAGGAAGGTGGACGTGGGACGTCAGCGTCGGCAGGTTTTGTTATCTTCAGTGGATGCTGGAACCAGTTCCCCACAAGCACCAGGGACGACTGTGCTACTTATTTTCTAGAGTTATTGTGTGGATCGTGTGAATTAGTACATGCGAAGTCCCCAGCAAATCATCAGTTCCCTATCAGTGGTTGGTATTCATTTGCATTCTTCTTTCCAGTGGATCTGTTTACATGGATCTCCATAAAGAACCAGATTCATAAATAATCAGAAGGATCAAGCCAGTTTCTTTTTCAGAAGAGGGATATGTGATCGGGAGACCAGTAGAGGTGATTCAATTGTCAGAAACAATCAATATGGCAAATGAGGATTAAGATATTAGTAGCAAAATTTGAAAATTTAAACATTATAGCATTGGACTCAGAGAAGGCAATGGCACCCCACTCCAGTACTCTTGCCTGGAAAATCCCATGGATGGAGAAGCCTGGTGGGCTGCGGTCCATGGGGTCGCTAAGAGTCAGACACAACTGAGCAACTTTACTTTCACTTTTTACTTTCATGCAATGGAGAAGGAAATGACAACTCATTCCAGTACTCTTGCCTGGAAAATCCCATGGATGGGGGAGCCTGGTGGGCTGCCGTCTGTGGGGTCGCACAGAGTCGGACATGACTTGAGCTACTTAGCAGCAGCAGCAGCATTGGATTTTGTATTGGATAAACAAGCTGAGCTTATAGTAAATGAAAAATGTTGAAATTTATGTTTAGTTGTCAGGTTTTCTACTCACCACGTAATTCATCAATCTACCAACAAAGAATCTTTTTATTATGCCTTGCAACTTTGAACAGAGAAGATGATTGTCAATAATATAAAGTTTACTGTTTGAGTGTAGATGTTTGTTTTAAAAATTATCTGAACATTTTTAAAAAAGTTCAACTATAATAGACAGATCTTTTGATATATTTAAAAAGACCATGTAAAAGCAAGTAGGCCACAGAAGCTGTATCAAAGCAATCATTTCAAAATGTCTTGTCCCCTTAAAGAACTCCATTTCTGGGTATATTCCTGAAGTAAACAAAACAGTAATTTTTAAAGATATGCACCTTTATGTTCACTGCAGAATTATTTACAGTAGCCAACTTATGAAAGCATCAAAGATATCCATCAAAGAAAATGGAATTTTACTCAGCCAGAAAAAAATAAAGAATGAAATCCTGTCATTTGTGATAACATGGATAAACCTAGGGGGTATTACGTTAAGTGAAATGTCAGATGGAAAAAGACCAATACCATACAATTTACCTGACATGTGAAATCTAAAAAGCAAATCAACATAATGAAACAGGGGAGATGTGTGAACGAGGCGAGACACCCTAAGCAGCGCAGACCTCCACTTACAAAATGAGTCACTGTCTGAGACGCAGCCAGCAGGGGGTATAATCCATTACATCACTGTGCGTGCGCATGGATGGTGACCAGCAGTAGCCAGACAAGTGGTGGTTCCTCTTTTGTAACGTGTAAGAGTATTCAGTCACTGTGTTGTGCAGACCGAACCAGCACAGTGTTGTCAGTCAGTTATTTTCTTATTGTTGTTCAGTCACCCCGCTGTGTCCGACTCTTCGATCCCCTTGATTGGAACACCGCAGGCCTCCCTGTCCCTCACCATCTCCTGGAGTTGGCCCAAGTTCAAGTCCATTGCGTTAGTGATGCCATCCAGCCATCTCATCCTCTGATGTCCTCTTCTCCTTTTTTCCTCAATTTTTACCCAAATCAGTGACTTTTCCAAAAAGTCAACTATTTGTATCAGTTCAGTTCACTTCAGTCTCTCAGTCGTGTCCGACTCTTTGTGACCCCATGGAATGCAACAAGCCAGGCTTCCCTGTCCATCACCAACTCCCAGAGCTTGCTCAAACTCATGTCCATCAAGTCGATGATGTCACAAAGTCGATGATGTCACACAAGTTGATGATGTCACACAACCATGTCATCCTCTGTCATCCACTTCTCCTCCTGCCTTCACTCTTTCCAGTATCAGGGTCTTTTCCAGTGAGTCAGTTCTTTGCATCAGGTGGCCACATTACTGGAGCTTCAGCTTCAGTATCAGTCCTTCCAAAGAATATTCAGGACTGATTTTCTTTAGGATGGATTGGTTTGATCTTGCCATCCAATGGACTCTCAAGAGTCTTCTCCAACATCACAGTTTCATTTCAAAGCATCAATCCTTCAGCACTCAGCTTTCTTTATGGTTCACCTCTCACATCAGATGACCAAAACACTGGAGCTTCAGCTTCAGCATCACTCCTTTCAATGACTATTCTATAATTCAACTTAAAAAAAAGAGAAGTAAAGAGTAGGCACTGGGGTAAAAGCAAATGAAGGTTATCTCAGAGAATGGAGCTTATAGGTGATGGTTAATTTTTACTTCAGGTTTTCCTGTGTTTCTATTTGTGTGTAATGAAAAGTATTGTTTGTATAATTAGAGAGAAGACAATAAATGTTATGAAAAGTAGTATATAAAAATAAGGAAGTATCATGTCTTTAACAATCAGAGTTCAAAGAAAAAATATGCTAAAATGGTTAATATTTAAGAATATGCCAAAGGTTGTATCGGAATTCTTTGTAATATATTAGCACCTTTTCTTGAAACTCTGAATTTATGTTAAAATAAAAAGTTAAATAATCATCTAGCATTCACTATTTAATTTTAATTTAATGCTTTTATTGAACAATATTTTTTAACATGTATCTTATTTTGATGTTCTGATTCATAATCCTTTGTAACTTTAAAAAGCTATAATTTCTTGACAGTAATACCTATAAGTAATATATCTTTCCTTAAGAAAATAAATAAAATAATTCATCCATCTTTCCTAAAATTTATTTTAACGCAATTGCCTTTTGCTTTATAAGGGCTTATTATTAAGATTGTAGTTTTCATTTGTCACAATCTGTTACAAAACAATATACCATACTTTTTTTTAATTTATTTTTTTTAATTGTTTTTGCCATACATTGTCATGATATCACCATGGGTTTACATATGCTTCCCCTCCGGAACCCCCCTCCCTCTTCCCTCCCCCCCCCCCGGGGAAATCTCGCTGCACCAGCCCCGAGCATCAGTCCTGGGCTGGCGATTGATTAGACATATGAAAATTAACATGCTTCAATGCCCTTCTCCCATATCATCCCACCCTTACCCTCATCCACAAAGTCCACGAGTCTATTCTATACATCTGCGTTCCTTTTGCTGTCTCGCATGTTGGGTTCTAGTTATCGTCTTTCTAAATTCCATATATATGCGTTAATATACTGTATTGTTGTTTTTGCTTCTGGCTTACTTCACTCTGGATAATGGGCTCCAGTTTCGTCCATCTGAGTAGAATTGCTTCAAATGAATTTTTTTTTAATACCATACTTTTTAAGAAAACGTTAAATTGCAAGTTTGTATAATATTTTTAAATGGCTGTATATTTGTTAATAACTTTATGATCAGTCTTAAAATTACAGCCAAAGTAATGAATACATCTAGGTCTCTTCTCAAGTATTCAACTCTTTTAAGTTAGGATGATAAATACAGCTCTTTTAGACTCAATTTCACTACTTCATGGTGGGAGGTCAAGTATTTTGCAGGCATAACAGAGGAATACCAACCTCTGTATCTGCTGTATCATTCTTATTGTTCCGGAAGCATCTCCAGGCTCAAGCAGAGAAGTCTTCAGTCATAGCCACCACCTGTCGGATTCAGGGTCACTTCCACAGAGTCCCCTGTGCCGGCATCACTACGTGCTGTGTGCTATACACTCCTGAGCCAGGTCTTCTCAAGTGTGTTTCAAGGTATTATAGACTCATGGTGATGATGCATAAAAGGTAATTCAAAGCTGAAATAAATTTTGAGAATGGTTCATGATACAGTCTCTTGCTTGAAGGCACAATTCCCGTTGGTGTAAAAAGAACTGATATGTTGACCTTCTTCATGTATTGAGGTAGCATCGGTGTGTAAGTTCCAAGTGTGCAGCATTATGCTTCAACCCCTGAGCACACACAGTGCAAGCGAAGGGAGGTGTCTGTGTATGTCTGCATGTGTGCTTGGTTGTTCTGTCGTGTCTCTTTCTGACCACACGGACGGCACCCCGCCAGGCTCCTCTGTCCATGGGATTCTCCAGGCAAAAGAAGAATCCCATGGACAGAGGAGCCTGGTGGATTACATTCCACGGGGCTGCAAAAAACCGGGCGCAACTTAGCATGCATACACACAATCACAAGATTTCCCCCAAAAAGGGTGAGGTCAATCTTCATAAAAACCTCAAACATGCTTTTCAGGATCCAACCCAAGCCCCCCGAAAATTTTCCCTAATATGTAGTATATTTGAGAAAGGCAAATGCCTTTTCACCTAAACTTTTTTTCATTAGTTGTGCCATACAATGACATGATATCACCATGGGTTTACATATGCTCCCCCTCCAGAACCCCCCTCCCTCCTCCCTCCCCCCCAGGAAATCTCGCTGTACCAGCCCCGAGCATCAATCCTGGGCTGCCGATTGATTATACACATGACAATTAACATGCTTCAATGCCCTTCTCCCATATCATCCCACCCTTACCCTCATCCACAAAGTCCACGAGTCTATTCTATACATCTGCGTTCCTTTTGCTGTCTCGCATGTTGGGTTCTCATTACCGTCTTTCTAAATTCCATATATATGCGTTAATATACTGTATTGTTGTTTTTGCTTCTGGCTTACTTCACTCTGGATAATGGGCTCCAGTTTCGTCCATCTGAGTAGAATTGCTTCAAGTGAATTTTTTTTTAATGCTGAGTAATATTCCATTGTGTATATGTACCACAGCTTTCTTATCCATTCCTCAGTTGATGGGCATCTAGGTTGCTTCCATGTCCTGGCTATTGTAAACAATGCAGCGATGAACATTGGGGTACAGGTGGCTCTTTCAATTCTGGTTTCCTCGGTGTATATGCCCAGTAGTGGGATTGCTGGGTCATATGGCAGGTCTCTTTGCAGCTTTTTAAGGAACCTCCACACTGTTTTCCATAGTGGCTGTATTAGTTTGCATTCCCACCAACAGTGTAAGAGGGTTCCCTTTTCTCCACATCCTCTCCAGCATTTATTGCTTGTAGACTTTTGGATGGCAGCCATTCTGACTGGTGTAAAGTGGTACCTCATTGTGGTTTTGATTTGCATTTCTCTGATAATGAGTGATGTTGAGCATCTTTTCATGTGTTTGTTAGCCATTTTTATATCTTCTTTGGAGAAATGTCTGCTAAGTTCTTTGGCCCACTTTTTAATTGGGTTGTTTATTTTTCTAGAATGGAGCTGCAGGGGTTGTTTGTATATTTTTGAGATTAATTGTTTGTCCGTTGCTTCATTGGCTATTATTTTCTCCCACTCTGAAGGCTGTCTTTTCACCTTGCTTATAGTTTCCTTTGTCGTGCAAAAGCTTTTAATTTTAATTAGGTCCCATTTGTTTATTCGTGTTTTTATTTCCAATATTCTGGGAGGTGGGTCATGGAGTATCCCGCTTTGGGTTATGGCAGAGAGTGTTTTGCCTATGTTATCCTCTAGGAGTTTTATAGTTTCTGGTCTTATGCTTAGATCTTTGATCCATTTTGAGTTTATCTTTGTGTATGGTGTTAGAAAGTGATCTAGTTTCATTCTTTTACAAGTGGCTGTCCAGTTTTCCCAGCACCACTTGTTAAAGAGGTTGTCTTTTCTCCATTGTATATTCTTGCCTCCTTTGTCAAAGATAAGGTGTCCATAGATGCGTGGATTTATCTCTGGGCTTTCTATTCTGTTCCATTGATCTATGTTTCTGTCTTTGTGCCAGTACCATACTGTCTTAATGACTGTGGATTTGTAGTATAGCCTAAAGTCAGGTAGGTTGATTCCTCCAGTTCCATTCTTCTTTCTCAAGATTGCTTTGGCTATACGAGGTTTTTTGTATTTCCATACAAATTGAGAAATTATTTGTTCTAATTCTTTGAAGAAGACCTCTGGTAGCTTGATAGGAATTGCATTGAATCTATAGATTGCTTTAGGTAGTATACTCATTTTCACTATATTGATTCTTCCAATCCATGAGCACGGTACATTTCTCCATCTGTTTGTGTCCTCCTTGATTTCTTTCATCAGTGTTCTATAGTTTTCTATATACAAGTCTTTTGATTCTTTAGGTAGAAATACTCCTAAGTATTTTATTCTTTTTGTTTCGATGGTGAATGGGATTGTTTCCTTAATTTCTCTTTCTGATTTCTCACTGTTAGTGTATAGGAATGCCAGGGATTTCTGTGTGTTGATTTTGTATCCTGAAACTTTGCTATATTCACTGATTAGCTCTAGTAATTTTCTCGTAGAGTCTTTAGGGTTTTCAATATAGAGGATCATGTCATCAGCAAACAGAGAGAGTTTTACTTCTTCTTTTCCAATCTGTATTCCTTTGATTTCTTTATCTGCTCTGATTGCTGTGGCCAAAACTTCCAAAACTATGTTGAATAGTAGTGGTGAGAGTGGGCACCCTTGTCTTGTCCCTGATTTCAGGGGGAATGCTTCCAGTTTTTCACCATTGAGGATAATGTTTGCTGTGGGTTTGTCATATATAGCTTTTATTATGTTGAGGTATGTTCCTTCTATTCCTGCTTTTTGGAGGGTTTTTATCATAAATGGATGTTGAATTTTGTCAAAGGCTTTCTCTGCATCTATTGAGATAATCATGTGATTTTTATTTTTTAATTTGTTAATGTGGTGTATTACATTGATCGATTTACGAATATTGAAGAATCCTTGCATCCCTGGGATAAAGCCTACTTGATCATGATGTATGATCTTTTTGATGTGTTGTTGGATTCTATTTGCTAGAATTTTGTTGAGGATTTTTGCATCTAAGTTCATCAGTGATATTGGCCTGTAGTTTTCTTTTTTTGTGGCATCTTTGTCGGGTTTTGGAATTAGGGTGATGGTGGCCTCATAGAATGAGTTTGGAAGTTTACCTTCCTCTGCAATTTTCTGGAAGAGTTTGAGTAGAATAGGTGTTAGCTCTTCTCTAAATTTTTGGTAGAATTCAGCTGTGAAGCCATCTGGTCCTGGGCTTTTGTTTTTTGGAAGATTTCTGATTACGGTTTCAATTTCCGTGCTTGTGATGGGTCTATTAATATTGTCTATCTCTTCCTGGTTTAGTTTGGAAAGTTGTACTTTTCTAGGAATTTGTCCATTTCATCCAGGTTGTCCAGTTTATTTGCATATAGTTGCTGATAATAGTCTCTTATGATCCTTTGTATTTCTGTGTTTTCTGTTGTGATCTCTCCGTTTTCATTTCTAATTCTGTTGATTTGGTTCTTCTCCCTTTGTTTCTTGATGAGTCTGGCTAATGGTTTGTCAATTTTATTTATCTTCTCAAAGAACCAGCTTTTGGCTTGGTTGATTTTTGCTATGGTCTCTTTGTTTCCTTTGCATTTTTTTCTGCCCTGATCTTTAAGATTTCTTTCCTTCTACTAGACCTGGGCTTCTGCATTTCTTCCCTTTCTAGTTGCTTTAGGTGTAAAGTAAGGTTATTTATTTGACTTTTTTCTTGTTTCCTGAGGTGAGCTTGTATTGCTATGAACTTTCCCCTTAGCACTGCTTGCACAGTGTCCCATAGGTTTTGGGCTGTTGTGTTTTCATTTTCATTCGTTTCTATGCATAACTGAATTTCATTTTTTATTTCTTCTGTGATTTGTTGGTTATTCAGCAGTGTGTTGTTGAGCCTCCATATGTTGGAGGTTTTGAATGGTTTTTCCTGTAATTGATATCTAATCTCACTGCATTGTGGTCAGAAAAGATGCTTGGGATGATTTCAATATTTTTGAATTTATCAAGGCTATATTTATGGCCCAGGATGTGATCTATCCTGGAGAAGGTCCCGTGTGCACTTGAGAAAATGCTGAAATTCCTTGTTTTGGGGTGGAATGATCTATAGATATCAATTAGGTCTAGTTGGTCTATTGTATCATTTAAAGTTTGAATTTCCTTGTTACTTTTCTTTCTAGTTGATCTATCCATTGGTGTGAGTGGTGCATTAAAGTCTCCCACTATTATTGTCTTGTTGTTAATTTCTGCTTTCATACTTGTTAGCATTTGCCTTACATATTGTGGTGCTCCTATGTTGGGTGCATAAATATTTATAATTGTTATTTCTTCTTCCTGGATTGATCCTTTGATCATTATGTAATGTCCATCTTTATCTCTTTTCACTGCCTTTATTTTAAAATCTACTTTATCTGATATGAGTACTGCCACTCCTGCTTTCTTTTGGTCTTTATTCACATGGAATATTTTTTCAAGCCTTTAACTTTCAGTCTATATGTGTCCCTAGGTTTGAGGTGGGTCTCTTGTAGACAACATATATAGGGGTCTTGTTTCTGTATGCAATCGGCCAATCTTTGTTTTTTGGTTGGGGCATTCAGCCCGTTTACATTTAAGGTAATTATTGATAAGCATGATCCTGTTGCCATTTATTTTATTGTTTTGGGTTCCAGATTATATATCCCATCCGTGTTTCCTATCTAGGAAAGATATTTTAGCATTCGTTGGAGGGCTGGTTTGGTGTTGCTGAATTCTCTCAGTTTCTGCTTGTCTGAAAAGCTTTTGAATTCACCTTCAAATTTGAATGAGATCCTTGCTGGGTACAGTAATTGGCATTGTAGATTGTTTTCTTCCATGACTTTAGGTATGTTTTGCCATTCCCTTCTGGCCTGAAGCGTTTCTATTGAGAGATCAGCTGTTATCCTTATGGGATACCCCTTGTGAGTTATTTTTTGTTTCTCCTTTTAAAATTTGCTCTTTATATTTGATATTTGTTAATTTGATTAATATGTGTATTGGGGTGTTCGGCTTGGGGTTCATTCTATTTGGGACTCTCTGTGTTTCTTGGACCTAAGTGGCTATTTGCTTTCCCAGTTTAGGGAAATTTTCAACAATTATCTCTTGAAGAATTTTCTGATGGTCTTTCTTTTTGTCTTCTTCTTCTGGGAGTCCTACGATTCAAATATTGGTGCATTTAATATTGTCCCAGAGGTCTCTAAGATTGTCCTCATTTCTTTTAATTCTTTTTTCATTTTTCCTTTCTGTTTCATTTATTTCTGCCATTCTGTCTTCTACCTCACTTATCCTGTCTTCTTTCTCTGTTATTCTACTGTTGGTTCCCTCCAGGGTGTTTTTTATCTCATTTATTGCATTATTTATTGTATTTTGACTCTTTTTCATTTCTTCTAAGTCCTTGTTAAAGCTTACCTGCATCTTCTCAACCCTTACCTGCAGGTTATTGAACTGCAACTCCAACTTATTTTCCAGGTTTTGGATCATTTTCACTACCATTATTCAGAATTCTTTGTCAGGTAGACATCCTATCTCTTCGTCTTTTGTTTGGTCTGGGGGCTATTTATTCTGTTCCTTTACCTGCTGGGTATTTCTCTGCCTTTTCATCTTGTTTATCTTGCTGTGTTGTCCCTTTACTGTGGGGGTTCCTCACTATGGGAGGGGTTGGATGTGTAGTTTGTCAAAGTTTCCTGGATGGGAAAGCTTGTGTGGTGTTCTGGTGGGTGGATCTGGGTTTCCTCACTGTAACTAGCAATAGAGTGTCCAGTAAAGAGTTTTGAGGTGTCGGTGGACTCGGTGTAACCTTGGGCAACCTGTGTATTGAAGCTCCAGGCTGTGTCCCTGCGTTGCTGGAGAATTTGCTTGGTATATCTTACTCTGGAGCTTGTTGGCCCTTGGGGGGGGGGGGTTGTTTTCAGTTTTGGTATGGAGGAGTTTGATGAGTTCCTATCAATTAATTAAATCCTGGATCCAGGAGTTCTCTGGAATTCTCAGGATCTGGGCTTAGCCTCCTGTCTTCCAGTAGCCTCAGGACTCCTTCATCTATGCAGTGATGGTGGTAGAACATCTAGTTTAGTGATGAGAAGTTTCTCCACAGTGAGGGACACCCTTCCAGGTACACAGAGTTACAAGGCATGGACCAGAAGGAGAAGAGAGGAATCAGATGGTGAGGGAGTGAAGTGGCCTATGATTACTCCCCTGTGTGCTCTCCACAGCCTGGATCCCTCGGAGATGTTCACAGAGTTATACCAAAATGAGAAGAGGATGGAAGGAGACAGAATTGACCAGAGAGAGAAAAGAGGGAGTCAGATGGACAGAGACAGATCCAGCCAGTGGTCAGTTATTTCAGTGTTCTTCACAGCTCGTAACACTCAAGCAGATTCCCAGAGGTGGGTAGAGAAGATAAATGGGAAGGGGATGTTGGAGGTGTCTTGGTAGGAGAAAAAAAAAAGGAGAGACAAGAATGGGGAGAGAGCAGTCAAGCCAATGATCTCACTCCCAAGTAACAATGGGTACTGGAGCTTGGATCCTTAAAGGTACAAAGTTGATACCAAATACTAATAAGCAAAGATTAAAAATCTAGAGTAAAGACTGGATTCTCAAAAATACTATTACAAAAAAAGAAAGAAAGAAAAATAAAGAAGAAAGTAAGAAAAAAATCAATTAATAATAAAAAGGGGAAAAGTGGAGATATAAAAGGAAAGAAAAGAAATAGGATGGAGAATACAATAAGGGAGAAAGAGGAGATTTAAAAAAAGGAAAATAAAAATAAAGGAAAAAAGTAACAGGGTTTTAGGGGACTTAAAAATTCTAAAAAAAAAAGTATAAAAAAGTTTTAAAAATTTAAAAGATGTTCCTAGTACAGTTATAACTAAGGCTTTCTCTGGTGCTGATGCGTACAGCGAGGGGCCAGTTAATTTTCAGATAATTCCTTGGTCCAGCTTGTACTTCTCACCGTCTATAGACTCCTTTCTATGCAATCTGCGCCACCTGCTGGGATTTAATCTGCTACTCCTGTCAGTTCCAAAGCTGTTCCCTCTGCTTGCTTTAGAGTCTTCTGTTTGCTGGTCTCTTAAGTGTCTATTCAGCGCTTTGGGGTTTGCCCCGCTCCTGGTGAGTGCGCTTCCCCCGCCCCCTCTGGTCAGGCTCTCTGTCTTCCGCCCGGCACAGTTGGGGAGTGGGGCTTCTCCCCTCCCCCCGCCCAATCACTCGGTTTTCTCGGTGTGCAGCTGGGCACGCCTTCTCAGGTGTGTAGAGCGCCGATCTCTGGCGAGGTCCGTCCAGAATCCCCAAAAGTCTTGGTTAGCACCTAGCTCTGCTCACAATTTGGCCGCGGAATTCTCTCCGGGGCTGGGTTATGGGTTATGCCCGCTGCTCTCGGGCGGGGGCTGGTCCAGTCCGCAGCCCGCAGCCGCCCAGCTCCACCCGGCCGGCCTCCTCTCTGCTGACTCCGTGCCGCCCTTTGTTCTGTGCGCGCGCTGGCGGGGGCGCTCTTCCTGGGGAAAGCTACTCCTCAGTCTATCTCCGGTTAGCCCCCTGGGTTAGGTCCCTCGGGCTGCTCCGCTCCCTAAGCGCGTGGCCCGCCCCTCCCTGAGCAGTCTGCGCTGGCTAGTGGGGGATGGGGTGCCCGGGGTTCCGCTCCGTTGTGCGTTGCAGCTAGAGACATACTCTGCAGGGCTTAATTATTTATCTGTTTTTACTCCTGGTTATCTTGCTCTCTAAGATTCGCCACAGATTCGCCAGGGAGAATGTTTCCTGGTATTCGGAAACCTTTCTCTCTCTTTTTTTTTTTCCAGACTCCCCTTCCAGGATGGATCTTCGTCCCTAACTCTTTGTCTCTCCCTTTACTTTTTTTTTTTTTTGTCCTACCTCCTCTCGTCGGCAATGGGCTGCCCCTCCAGATGCCCGATGTCCTCTGCCAGCATTCAGATGTTGTTTTATGGAGTTTGCTCAGCCTTTAAAAGTTCTTTTGGTGTATTTATTGGGAAGAGAGTGGTCTCCCCGTCCTATTCCTCCGCCGTCTTAGTTCTCCCTCCTCAAATGTCTCACCTGAACTTTTTTCGGTGACCGTCCCTGTTACCTCATGACAGTGACCCAGTATATCAGGGACTCCACCTTAGCCCACTTGGAGAAAGTCTAAGACAAATTTATCAGCAGCCACTACTTGTTTCCACTGTCTGTGGCCACAAATCTCTCTGTATGCCACTTTCCATGTGGCAGGCTAAACAGCTGAGCCATTGGCAACGGCCCAGGACCCAAAAATACAATAATTAATACATAGCCATTTTTTGTCAAGGAATTCACAATGTTTCATTCAAAAGAAGCTCCTGACTAAGGCTCCCTGGACCCTGGCATCTCCTTGAGGATGGGTGGGCTCTCCCTCACCCTGCAGACAGGGTGGCTTCAGGAGGCTGGTCATGCTCAGGCCTCGTTGTTGGCTGTGGGCTCTGAGTGTTGCCATTCCTCAATCTGCGTGTCATCCCTTTCTCCCATGGGAGACCACTAGTGGACCAGGGGGTGTTGGGCATGGCCTGGGAGATTCCAGTGACAAGCTGACAGACTCTGTGCTGAGACATGGTCGGACTGTTGTCCAGGCTCACCCCCCAGACTTCTGGTACAGGCTCCCGAGGGACTCGGAGGTCGGGGTGCTGTCTCCACTGGCCATGAGGGCTCACCAGAAAGGCCTGGTGCAGCCCCGAGGGCACATCGTCTTGGGTGCCTTTGTCCAAACCTCAGTCAACTCCCAACTCATAGAATTGTGTTTCTCTCTCTTCCTTGACTCTTTCCCTTTGTTTTATCACACAAATAATCTTACCCTATATCACAGAAAGGTTCTTTCTTATTTGGGAGATAAAAGGATGTATGCAAATGCATGATTATAAAATCCATCTCTGATATCACAGGAAGGGGAGTCTGATGGGAAAAAAAAGGTATGGAGAGCAGTGTCTAGCTCTGCCTTTTGCTGTTTGACCAGTTACAGCTTTCCAGCTCGCCACGTGGTGCCCTTTTAGCCCATAACTGCAGTAAGGAACCCACTGCTCCTTCCTTTGCAGAAGATTCAAACCCTGAAATAAATTCAAACTCACTCATCACAATAAAAAACCTCAAGCCCCATAATCATTATTGGCGCCTCCTAGCTATATTTTCAGATCAGATTGGGAATTCACCATCCTCTCCCTAGAAAGCTCCATTATGTGAACAAAACTCTTATTATCTTTTCTTCTTAGACATGTGGCATCATCTGGCTGGCCATCTAAAGCAAGCTGTGAATGGAGTGGTCCATGTATTTCTGTGAAATGTCAGTTGATCCTATGATTTGTATGTTTTGTCTTCTAGATAATGAAGAGAAAGAAATGAATGTTATTTTAATCTTTGCAGCTGAACTGAAATGTCAGTCATAGTATTGATTTGAACATTAATCTCAGAAGGAAGGAATAAAGTTACTTCTTGGGAAAGTCATTTTTATATAATGGTTTCCAAAAACTACTACTAAATACAAGACCCATAGATAGATGTAACATTTATTTTAAATAAATTTATAATTTTAATATAAAGCCAATGTGACAGACTTCAAAACAAATAATCAAAGCAGACATAGCAGTTGATCTAATTGTTTTCCCAAAAGAGATCATTAAATATTTCCGTTACTCTAGATTCTTTAACCAAACATAGCTGAAAAAGTGATCTACCATTTCTAGGGAAACAGCTTTTCCCCCAGTTACTAAACATTAAATAATTATGTTCTTATATGTATAATTATATTGTCTTGCAATGTTTGTTAAAAAGAATGTAGTACAAAAAGAAATCTCCCTGAGGAACTACATACACAAAATACAAAGCTGTGTCATAAATGCCCAGGTAATTTAAAATGTTACTGGCCTCACAGGGATTCATTTCAGGTACACTGAACTGCTTGGGGGTTTGTTCCTGAACCGAATGATGACATATTGCATATTGAAAGGCATCAGGTAGTAGAAAAATGTGCTCAATCCCTTTTTTGGGGAAAGAATTTGGACTTACAAAAGTATACCTCTTATCCACTTAATCATGTAAGGATGATTATTGACCATCTTCTGCATACGAGGTACAGTTGGAAGTAATGATTAAGTTGAAGATAAGATAGAAATATTATTGCTTGCCAAAAGGAGTTGAAGCTTAGGATATGTTATGGACATATTGATAGCTGTCTTCATTATAGTGTGGTAAGTATTGTGAAGGAATTAGCAGCTGCAAAAATGTATATATGAGGAGGACTTAAACTGCCTTGAAATCCTCTAAGAGGAAGTGATTCAGCAGAGTAGAGAGAACTAAGTAAAAGGATAATCAGGCAAATAAAAAGAATGACGGCAGAGGGAAAGAGTTCTAGGAAGAGAGTAAAGGGTGCATAAAATGTCGTCTCATATTTGAATATATGCGACAGTTTGGAATACCTGTGACATAGAAACTAGATAAAAGATGTTTCAGGAGGCACCTGATCTGAGATGCAGAAATGAAGTTTCAAGGGCTATGTTGGTTATGAGAAAGAACTTGAAATTTATCCAAAAGGCCATGGGAAGACACTGAAGGATTTCATCAGGACAAAATAAGAAGAAAGTTTCTGTAAAATTTCATATAAACTGAAAATTGAGGAACAGAGAATGATAAGACTGACTGGAGGCAAGACTAAAAGTTAAGTTCCACTTGCAAAAATAAACAAACAGAGCATCATTGTGCTTGGACCAATAAAGCAATATATATGGCCAGATTTTAAAATTGTGTAAGGGATAAAATTGCTAATGTTGCCATTGTTTAGTCGTGTCCGACTCATTGGAGTAGCCCCCCTGCAGCCCACCAGGCTCCTCTGTCCATGGGATTCTCCAGGCAAGGATATTGGAGTGGGTTGTGATTTCCTCCTCCAGGGGATCTTTCCAACACAGGCACTGAACCCCCATCTACTGGGTCTCTCGCTTTGACAGGCAGATTCTTTATCAGTAGTAAGGGGGCAAATTGAACATTGGCACGAGGATGAGGAAAGCATAATAAAAGAAACTGCTCTCTGATTTGGAGAGCAAATGGATAACAGCACTGCTCGTTGCGACTCTTTGCCACCCCATAGACTGTACCCCGCAAGGCTCCTCCGTCCATGGGATTGTCCAGGCAAGAATACTGGAGTGGGTTGCCATTTCCTCCTCCAGGGCATCTTTCTGACCCAGGGGTCGAATCCACACCTCTTATTTCTCCTGCACTGGCAGGCGGATTCTTTACCACAAAAGCCATCTGGGAAGCCCGTTCGTTGCACTAGAAAACACATATTCCAAGTCTTGAGTTTCGGGTCCCATGTGCGTACATATCAAGTTCTTTTCTGTGTGTGACACTTCTGATGGAAGTATTTTTACTTTTGATTAATGGCAATTTCTGAGCAATATTTAGATGTATAAAGCTGGAGCAGAAAAAGATAGTTGGAAAAATAACTTATTAATATATTTGATCATAGTCTGCATACAGATGCCTATTGAGCACCTAGTATTGGATAACTGATCGAGAAGTTATCAGAGAACTTATTGGAGAGAATATGAAGAGCATGCCCTCTAAAGCACAGTAATAGGAACAGACTCCAAGGTTGAGAGTCAAAATGAACATATAAACTCAAAAGACTGCTCTGCTTTAGAGCCCAAACTTGTATTCAATAGAGTTCAGGGCTACAGTGCTGCCACAAAATACAGGTTTTACTGGATTTGAAAATAGTGAAGTTGATACTAAACATGCTCAGGGAATTTTTTTTGTTTTAATGGGAAAGAGAGGTGGATTACACCTTGTTAAGTTATAAATGGAGCTCCAGGGTGGCACTAGTGGTAAAACAGTCTGCCTGTCAATGCAGGAGAATAAGAGATGCAGGCTACATATCTGAGTTGTGAAGATCCCTTGGAGTACGAAATGGTGACCAACTCCAATACCTTTGCCTGGAAAACTCCACAGACAGAGGAGCCTTGTGGGCTACAATCCATTGGATCACAAAGAGCCACTCTAATGGCAGAAAGTGCTTCTTGATGAGGGTGAAAGACGAGAGTGAAGAAGCTGGCTTAAAACTCAACATTCAAAAAACTAACATCATGGCTTCCAGACCCAACTCTTCGTGGCAAATAAAAGAGGAAAAAGTGGAAACTGACAAATTTTACTTTCTTGGGCTCCAAAATCACTGCAGATGGTGACTGCAGCCTTGAAATTAAAAGATGCTTGCTTCTTGAAAGAAAAGCTATGACAGATCTAGGCAGCACATTAAAAAGCCGAGATGTCACTTTGTTGACAAAGGTCCGTGTAGTCAAAGCTATCATTTTTTCCAGTAGTTATGTATAAATGTGAGTGTTGGACCATTAAGAAGGCTGAGTGCCAAAGAATTTATGCTTTCAAATTGTGCTGCAGAAGACTCTTGAGAGTCCCTTAGACAGCAAGGAGATCAAACCAGTCAACCCTAAAGGAAATCAACCCTGAATATTCACTGGAAGGTCTGATGCTGAAGTTGAAGCTGCAATGCTTTTGCCTCCTGATGTGAAGAGCAGCCTCATTGATAAAGACCCTGATGCTGGGAAAGACTGAGGACAGGAGAAGAGGATGAGATAGGTTGAGATGTTTGGATGGCTTCAATGACTCAAAGGACATGAATCTGAGCAAACTCTGGGAGACATTGAAGGACAGGGATGCCTGGCATGTATCAGTCCACGGGGTCACAAAGATTCAGATACAACTTAGCAACTGAAAATAGTTATAAATATATTTGAGACACTGGGGACAGATACCTGTTCCAATAAGTTTGGTTGAAAACTGATGATGGGAACAGAAAGAGAAAGGAATAACCAAGATAAGTTTTCAAGGGGATGTCAATTCAAAATTAACAGGGGAGGAGCTCTTATGTTTATTTTGTCATGTTTTCTACTGTCTGGAAAATCTATAAGGTGTATGTGAAGTAACCTGAGACAATACAGTGATAAAGGAAAATCATATTAACTTTCCCTCTGCCCTGTTAAGAAACGGTGGGAACAAATTCAGTTGTACCAGTTTTTGAGCACTGAGAATCCACCTTGGGTCTGTATAAATCTTCTGTGACATGAAGTTCTTCTAAACGTTGTCCAAATGCTATTCACTTGGGACCATTCGATATTTCAAGATAGAGCTTTGAAACATATATCTTAATAATTTAAAACATTTTACAATCTGGAAAATTGTTCACTGGTGTGTATTTTCCCTAAAGATAGTCGAAAATTTCACAATGCCATGTTCCTAAATATCAATATTATGTATGTATTGAAAAAATAGAATATGAAGATAAAATGAAGAAAACTTTAATATTATATCAAACTGATTCCCTAAAGATACATACTCTTAGTATTTTGATTTTTGACTTACGCTTTTCATGCTTGATTTTGCTAATTTTTAATATTCTTATGAAATGATAAAATGAGTTCTGTGAAAGAAATTTACAACTTAAAAAATTATGTTAATGTATTTGCGATTAAAGCAACTTTATATACTGAATGCTTTTTTTTTTTCTTTAGAGAAAACTACAACACAGGCTTTGCTATTGTATTGATTATAAAATTTTAATTGAAGCGCTCCCTTTCTTCTTTTACAGCTTCTTAGTGGAATTTCTGCCTGGATCGAATGTTTTTTATAATAAATTCACAAGTAAATCTACACGTAATTCAGAGTCCTTATCAAGATTCTATTTTAATTGAGTTTAGCATAACATCCTGGAGAGCCAGAGATAAATACCTTCTCACACTTAATCATTCCTTATGGAGTCATGATTATTCAGAGTGTGCTGTGGTGGAATTTGCTGTAGAATTTTTTATTTCATGGCAGAAAGCAATCATTCAGCAGTTACTGAGTTCATCCTCTTGGGCCTCACAGATAACCAAGAGCTTCAG
This sequence comes from Antilocapra americana, assembly GCA_007570785.1. Taxonomy (NCBI): domain Eukaryota; kingdom Metazoa; phylum Chordata; class Mammalia; order Artiodactyla; family Antilocapridae; genus Antilocapra; species Antilocapra americana. Next base: position 70,660 of record ML661365.1, read on the forward strand.
CTCATTTTCTTTTGTGTTTTATTGTTGATCTACTGGATTACTGCCTTGGGTAATCTTGGTTTGATTGTGCTAATACAAGTGAGTCCTCAGCTTCACACACCCATGTATTTTTTTCTCTGTCATCTGGCTTTTGTGGATTTTTATGGTTCCTCCACCATCACACCAAACACCCTTGTGAACACTTTATGTGAAATTAAAAGTGTGTCGCTTTGTGCGTGTGCCACTCGAGTGTGTTGCTTTATCACATTTTCAGTTTAGGAATTACTAATGCTGTCTGTCATGGCTTATGATCGGTATGTGGCCATATGCCACCCTTTACTCTACGTAGTTCTCATGCCTAGGAAACTCTGCATCCAAATGGTCACTAGCTCTTATATTTATGGATTCCTGGTGGGATTCATACAAGCAGTGGCTACATTCCACTTGACTTTCTGTGGCCCTAATGTGGTCAACCAGTTCTACTGTGATGATGTTCCCTTGATTGCTCTGGCCTGCTCTGATACCCAAGTCAAAGAGCTGATGTTATTAGCCATTGCAGAATACAATGTCTTCTGTTCGCTTATCATTGTTCTCATATCCTATGTATTCATTGTCTTTGCCATCGTAAGGATCCATTCTGCTGTAGGGAGACAGAAAGCCTTTTCTACCTGCGCCTCTCACCTGTTTTCTATTACTATGTATTATGGAACCTTCAGTTTTATGTATCTGCAGCCCAAGTCAAGCCACTCACTAGATAAAGACAAATTTGCCTCGGTTTTCTCTACTGTGGTGATTCCTATGCTAAACCCATTGATCTACAGCTTGAGGAATAGGGAGGTAAAAAATGCTTTGAGAAAAATTATTGAAAAGATGTATTTGAATAACAAATAAGAATTGTGTTACTACTAAAGGTATGATGAGTATAAGTTTCAGTTCAGTTCAGTTGCTCAGTCGCATCCGACTCTTTGCAACCCCATAAACCGCAGCATGCCAGGCCTCTCTGTCCATCGCCAACTCCCTGAGTCCACCCAAACTCATGTTCATTGAGTCGGTGATACTATAGAGCCATCTCATCCTCTGTCATCCCCTTCTCCTCCTGCCCTCAATCTTTCCCAGCATCAGGGTCTTTTCAAATGAGTCAGCTCTTTTCATTACATGGCCAAAGTATTGGAGTTTCAGCTTCAACATCAGTCCTTCCAATGAACACCCAGGACTGGTCTCCGTTAGGATGGACCGCTTAGATCTCCTTGCAGTCCATGGGACTCTCAAGAGTCTTCTCCAACACCACAGCTCAAAAGCATCAGTTCTTTGGCTCTCAGCTTTCTTTACCATCCAACTCTTACATCCATACATGACTAGGTTAGCCTTGACTAGATGGATCTTTGTTGACAAAGTAATGTCTCTGTTTTTTAGTATGATGTCTAGGTTGGTCATAACTTTCCTTCCAAGGAGCAAGCGTCTTTTAATTTCATGGCTGTAATCACCATCTGCAGTGATTTTGGACCCCCATAAAATAAAGTCAGCCACTATTTCCACTGTTTCCCCATCTATTTGCCATGAAGTGATGGGACTGGATGCCATGATCTTAGTTTTCTGAATGTTGAGCTTTAAGTCAACTTTTTCACTCTCCACTTTCAGTTTCAGCAAGAGGCTCTTTAATTGTTCTTCACTTTCTTCCATAAGGGTATACATTTAGGATGTCTTAAATCAAGGCTTGTACAATGATTAAGTATCAGTAGGCAGAGGAGCCTTTGTCATTTGTGACCCAGTTTGCTGATGTCTTATTTCCTCCTTGAAAACATATATTTTGCTATTTTGACTTACACATAGTAGATTTCTCATAAATATTTTAATATTTGAAACCTAAAATAAGAGATAGAAACTATCCATTCTCTTTGAACATAAATGCTTTGTCAATAGATAAGAAAAATAAAGCACTTTTTAAAAATTTTTTAAATTATTTTTATTTATTTATTTATTTTAATTTTCTTTACTTTATTGTGTTGGTTTTGCCATACATTGACGTGAAACCGCCATGGGTTTACATATGCTCCCCCTCCAGAACCCCCCTCCCTCCTCCCTCCCAATTTCCTCCCCCTGGGTCATCTTGGTGTACCAGCCCCGAGTATCAGCCCTGGGCTGGCGATTGATTTCACATATGATAATTAACATGTTTCAATGCCATTCTCCCATAACATCCCACCCTTGCCCTCTTCCACAGAGTCTAAGAGTCTGTTCTATACAATAAAGCACTTTAAAAATCATAATTTTGTCTCATTTCTCTCTAATATTGAGGATTTTAGGCTATCTTGACAGACACTAGCTATGCAAATAGTATAAAAATCATGTAAATTTTTTTCCTCTATGTTAAACCAAAGTTAAATATAATATGTTGCTTGGTTAAAGTGTTTTGGTTTTAAAATGTCCGTAAAATGAACTTATTATTATCTTTACAGTGTTACATTTATATGATCGGGCATTTTTTGAAAGGCTTTATTTTTTGGAAAAGTTTTATGTTTACAATGCAATTGAGAGGGAGATGCAGAGCTTTGTCTTATACCCCTTACTGTCACAGATGCATAACCTCCAGTTAATCAACACCACTCACCAAAATGGTGCACTTGTTACAACAGATGAATCTCCATCGATATATCTTAATCATGCAGTGTTCGTAATTTACCGTAGGTTTCACTCTAGGTATTGGGCATTTCATGATTCTGGTCAAATGAGTAATGATTTAATCCATCATTTTACTACTACACAGAGTATTTTCATTGCCCTAAGTATTTTCATTCTGTTCTATCTATTCATCTTGTCCCCACTGCCTTCACCCATGACAAACATGGATTTTCTGACCGTCTCTGATGTTTTGCCTTTTCCAGAATGTCATGGAGTTGTAATTATATAGTACGCAGCCTTTCCTGATTGTCATTTTTCACTTGGTAATATGCATTTAATGTTCCTCTGTGTCTTTTCATAGCTAATAGCTCATTTCTTTTTAGCTTTAAATAACATTCCTTTGTCTGGATGTACCACACCTTATTTATCCATTCACCTACTGAAGGACATCTTGGTTGCTTCAAAATTTTAACAATGATGAATAAATCAGCCATAAATATTTTTATGCATATATTTATATAGATGCATGTTTTCTTTCTTTTTTTTTTATAGTGCTTGTGCATCTGTACAAATTATCTTTCTATTTTTTTCTTTACTTTATTGTGTTGGTTTTGCCATACAGTAACATGAAACCCCCATGGGTCTACACATGCTTCCCCTCCAGAACCACCCTCCCTCCCTCCTCCCGACTCCCTCCCCCTGGGATATCCCCGTGCACCAGCCCCGAGCATCAACCCTGGGCTGTCGATTGATTTCACATATGGTAATTAACATGTTTCAATGACTTTCTCTCATATCATCCCACCCTTGCCCTCTTCCACAAAATCCACGTGTCTGTTCTATACATCTGTGCTCCTTTTGCTGTCTCGCATGCAGGGTTCTCATTACCATCTTTCTAAATTGCATATATATGCATTAGTATACTGTATTGTTGTTTATCCTTCTGGCTTACTTCACTCTGGATAATAGGCTCCAGTTCCATCCACCTGAGTAGAACTGATTCAAATGAATTTTTTTTAATGCTGAGTAATATTCCATTGTGTATATGTACCACAGCTTTCTTATCAACTGACGAATGGATAAGAAAGCTGTGGTAGATGCATGTTTTCAAATTCTTTGGATAAATTGTTGATTTGTATGGTAAAAATGTGTTTATTTTTGTATGAAACAGCC
>ML661365.1:84430-139039 GCA_007570785.1 Antilocapra americana
GAGTAATATTCCATTGTGCACATGCACCACATCTTCTTTATCCCCTCCTCTGTTGGTGGACATTTAAGTTCCTTCCATGTCCAGTCTATTGAAAATTGTGCTGCAGTGCACTCTGGGCTGCATGTATTCTTAGAAACTGTGGTTTTCTTCAGACATATGTCCAGGTGGGCTTCCCCAGTGACTCAGCTGGTACAGTTGCCCAGGAGACCTGGTTCGATCCTGGGTGGGGAAGATCACTCAAAGGAAGGCACGGCAACCCACGCCAGTGTGCTTGCCTGGAGAATCCCTATGGACAGAGGAGCCTGGTGGGTGACAGTCCATGGGGCTGCAAAGAATCGGACATAAACGAGCAACTAAGCCACACATGGCAGCTGTAGTTTCCTTTATTTTGAGGAACTTCCATACTGTTCTCCATAGTGGTTATAGCGAGCTGCAGCCCCACCAACAGCACAGGAGGGTTCTTTTTTCTCCATACCCTCTCTAGTAGGCATTGTCTGTAGATATTTTGAAGATGGATAGACATTTCTCCAAAGAAGACAGAGATAGTTTATTTTTTTAATACATGAAAAGATGCTTAATGTCACTAACTGTTAGTGAAATGCAAATCAAAACCACTGTTGGGTAGCAATGACAGCCCACTCAAGTGTACTTGCCTGGAGAATTCCATGGACAGAGGAGTCTGGCAGGCTGCAGTCCGTGGGGTCACAGAGTGAGGGACTATCACTCACTCACTCACTTACCTAACTGGCCATTTTAAATTTATTTTTGAATGGCATTTTAAATTTACTGAGATGGGTATTTAAAAAATAAAAAAAGTCCAAAACAGTTTATGTAGTTCTTTAATAAGCATGTAGCTAATAACTAGAGAAAAAATGAGTTTAATTATGTTAAAACAGATTTTTAGTGACTAATTTAAACATTTTAAACTATGGCATCAGAGAAGACTCTCAAGAGTCCCTTGGACTTCAGAGCAACCAAACCACTCAATCCGAAAGGAAATATCAGTCCTGAATAGTCATTGGAAGGACTGACGCTGAAGCTGAAGCTCTAATACTTTGTCCACCTGATGCAAACAGATGACTCACTGGGAAAGATGTTGATGCCAGGAAAGTTTGAGGGCAGGGGGAGAAGTGGATGAGAGAGGATAAGATGGTTGGATGGCATCACTGACTTGATGGCCATGAGCTTGAGTAAGCTCCAAGAGTTGGTGATGGACAGGGAAGCCTGGCGTGCTGCAGTCCATGGGGCCACAAAGAGTTGGACAGGACTGAGCAACTGAACTAAATTGGTTTTGAATATTGATCCAAATTCATTTAAAAACTAAATTTAAATTATTTGTTTAATTAGGAAAATAATTTGAAAGATAGATGAGCCTGAATCTGGCACAATCAATGAATCTTTCATGGGGCTCACATACTCTGGACAAGAAAATGAAGGGAAAAGTCACCACACTTGGGGCCAAAGCTCTTTTCGTTTATCATTTCTTTGCCTTCCAGTGATGTTAATTTCAGAAGTTTCTGAGAAAATTCCATCATCTCCCAAAAGCTACATTGTTGATAGTTTCTTAAAGGTCTAACCGTAATTCACTTCTGCACTGTGGTGTCACTTGCTCCCTTTGCTGTTACATAACTGCTTTGGATTAGAATCTAAGGAAAGGATTTTAACAGCTCTGAAGCACAAGTTTTTCATGTAAGTTGAGATATTCAGGAGAAATGAACTCTAGTGGTCCTCAGCCTGGGTTATTACGTATATAATAAAATATCAACATCCTATGCTTAATTTAATTGTTTACAAACCAAATTAATTGACAAGAAGAAGGTCTGGTGGTCTAAGGGAAAAAACAGTCTATAAATATATAATCACTAATTGTTTTTCTTCATAGATAACACTGTAATGTTACTATGAAGCAGTCAAACTATATTAAAACATGGGCTTCTCTGAACTAATATGTAAATAAGAAATGTAATGGAGGGAATATGAGGTACTTATACGTAAGCAACAACAAATTAAACTCATCAGAATATTTACATTCTAAACATATTCTTGAAAGTCTAGTATTTCTACAACAATTTATTTTGCTAAATTAATAAATCATACTTTCAAGAAAATTTAATTTCATATGTTTTCTATTTATCATCTTCTAAAAGGTAAAATGGATTAAAACCCATTTTCTTTATTTTGTAAATCCTGATTTTCACATTGCTAAACTTAAATGCATATGACTTATTTCTTAGCATTGGTAAGAGGATTAAATGAATTGATAAAATTCAACATTAGGCTAAGCAATAGCAAGCACTCAATAAATGTCAGGTATTTTTCTTCTTTTTCTTTGTTGCTAGTAAAGAAATTGTATAACTGAGTAATAGTCTTTGTTTAACTATGTCACGTAAGAATAAGTTGTAAAGAAAGTGTGCTGTCCTTTTTAAAATAATTCAATTGTCACTCAGGAAACTGAAAAGAATTGAGAGGAGCTTGCCATCTGTACCAAAGGGTATGTTTTCTTCCTCCGGTTAGGGTAATTTTCTGCCTTTTTAAAAATTTATATACAAATATATTATTTTTGAAATTATTTCCATTATAGGTTACTGCAAAATATTGAGTATAGTTCCCTGCTACACAGTAAATCTTTGTTGCATGTCTGTTTTTTAATTAGAAATTTAACATTCTATTCAGTAAGTCAAACAAATAGAATCAAATGTCATACATTTTTTAGTTAGGCAAAAATTCATAATTTTTCTAAAATATATATATATATTATTTATATAAGTGTATACAAAAGCTTTTCTGTTACATTTGATAAGTTTAAGAAAGAACATCAGAAAAAAAAAGAGATGGAGAAATTGGAAAACATAAACTAAATGAAATGGGAGCACTGATTACAAAATAGAAAAAGTGAAATGAACTAGGTAAAAGTAAGAGATCATCATTTAGTCCAGCTGTTTTTAAACATGATTGCTCCTTAGAAACATATCTGGAGCTATGGGGGGAAGAAAGATACCTGTATACCATTATTTCTTCAAATATAGTTTCTGCCCCTATCTTTCTATCTTCTCTTTCAGGTACCGCTTTAATGTGAATCTTATTATACTTGATATTGACACAGAGGTCCCTTAAACTCGCCTCGATTTTATGATTTTTTTCTTCTTGTTGCTTTTCTTATTGGGTGATTTTCACTATTCTATCTTCCAAATCACTTTTATCTAACATTGATTCCCTGTCATGTATAATATATATATATATATATATATTTTTTTTTTTTTTTAAATTTCAGTTATTGTATTCAGTTTTGTTGGTTCTTTCTTACATTTTCTGCCTCTGTTGATGTTTCTCACGGAATCTCTTCATTCATTTTCTGAGTTTGGTGAGCCTCCTTTGATCATTTCTTTGAACTCTTTATCAAGTAAACACTTATTTAAAGATAATTTCATTAGGGTTTGTTCTGGGGTTTTATTTTGCTCTTTTGTTTGGAAGTCATTCCTTTGTCTCCTCGTTATGTTTGACTTTTGATTTCTGTTTCTACGAATTAGGCAAAACCTCTACCTCTCCTTGTCTTGAAGGAGTATCTTTGTGTGGGTGCATCTCTTGCATCTGCTGCTTGCAACTGGTGACTCTGGCAGGTTGACTCCAGCTAGAGTGAGTGCAGGCCTGGGACAGGCCTGGGGAAGTGCTGCTCCTAAGACTGCGTAAGAATGTAGATTTTGATATTTTAGCTGAGGGAACGATGTTTCACAGTAGTTTTCGAGGCCACACAGAATTGTATGTGTCTGTTTAGGAAGAAGCTGAATAACATAACTATTGATTATATGTGAATTTCTTCTTGAATTTCCCTGAGAAAAGTCAGGTTACTTTAAGAAATGACTGCTAGTAGTAAGGGATTAAAGTTGCGTAGACATGAAAACTCCAATTAGTATTTCAACATTGCTATTGTAGATGATCACTGGAAGCAAAAAAGTAAGGGGAGACTCCTCAGGTGAGGCATTAAGATTCTTTAGGTTTGAACTTCTTTACCTGTGAAAGAAGAACTTCCTATGCTGTTTCTATGTGTTTTGTATGTGATCTGCGAGAATATGTGTGAATATCCATCATATGAATATGTACTCACAAGGCGTAGTGCAGTGAATAGAAGCACCGTGTTCTCTGTCAAACCTGATTTTAAAATCTGAGAATTCATTCAACTCACAAGGTTCTAAACACACCTCATGGCAACATACATGGGTTCCTTACAAAGTAAGTGCAGAAGAGGAAATAATTCCCTTGTACAATATACCTCAAGGCTTCCCTGATTCAGCTGCCAATGCAGGAGGCTCAGGTTTGATCTCTGGGAAGATCCCTGGAGAAGGAAATGGCGACCCACTCCAGTATTCTTGCCTGGGAAATCCCATGGACAGAGGAAATTGGTAGGCTACAGTCCATGAGGTCACAAAGAGTCTGATGAAACTTAGCAAACTGAATAACAATAACACAGTGATCTACAATTAGGGCTTCCCAGGTGACTCTAGTGGTAAAGATCCCGCCTGCGATGCAGGAGACACAGGAGAGGCAAATTCAAGCCCTGGGTTGGAAAGATCCCCTGGAGTAGGAAATAGCAGCCCACTCCAGAATTCTCCCCTGGAAAATCCAATGGACTGAGAAGCCTGGTAGAGTACAGTCCAAAGCGTTTCAAAGAATTGGACACGACCAAGAGGCTAAGAGGGCAATCCATAATACCCTTTACTCTTAACATCCAAAGCATTAAGAAAACAAACTTCAAATAGACTTGAATTTGAACTTAGAATATTCCCATTATTAGTTGTGTGACTTTAGACGATTTATAAATTATTGAGACCTAGAAGTGAAACCTTACACTCCAGTAGATTTGATATATAGGATTAAGTGGAACTAGGTGATTAAAATTCTGGAAGGTAGTAGAAATCTAACAAAGCTTTGTCTTTCTTATTTAAGACTGATAAACTTTTGAGAACTTCACTGATTGATTTTTAGTTACACATAAAAGCATTTATATAACAACACATAGAACTTATGGGCTCCCAAGGTGACGCTAGTGGTAAAGAATCTGCCTGTAGGAAACACATGAGATGCAGGTTTGATTCTTGGGTCAGGAAGATCCCCTGGAGGGCATGGCAATCCACTCCAGCATTCTTGCCCAATAAATCCCATGAACAGAGGAGCCTGACCGGCTGTAGTCCATGGAGTCACAAAGAGTAGAACATGACTGAAGTGACTTAGCAGGCATAGCACTTACTATAACAGGATACTGTTCTAAGCCTTTCATAAACATTAACCTGTTTAACCTTCAAAACGAATCAACCATTCGGTTCCCATTATTTTGTAAAGCTGGAAAGAGAGTCACGCGGAGTTCAGGTCAATTGTCCCAAGTTTCACAGGTAATAAGAGAAGATAGAATTCAATCTCATGCAGTCTTCGTTCTAGAGTCCTGAGTTCTAAGAAAAATATGCCGCTACCTTTGTTTGGGACACATGCATATGTGTTTGGGAGTGTATTTGTGTTTGCTTTTGAAGATGATTTCATGGTCTTTAAATGCTACTATGTCCTGAGCAGGACTCAGAATCAAACTGACCTTCCAGAATTGACCTAGGTCCTTGTAGTAATTATCAAGGTCTGTTGAAGTAGTAATCACATTTTCAGTTTACTGGTAAAGAAATTACAAGCAATGTCAAAAAGGGAAAGACTGACTTATTTTTCTTCTCGTATTTAATACAATATCATTGTTATTTTTTTCTTAATTTGAATATCTTTAAAGTTTCACAGCCTTTTCCCAAGACTTTCTTGGAGGCATCCTTCACCTCTTTGTTTCTTAGACTATAGATGAGTGGGTTCAACATGGGGATCACCACAGTGTAAAACACAGATGCCGTTTTGTCTGTGTCCAGGGAGTGGTTTGACTTGGGCTGCAGGTACATAAAGATCAGCGTGCCATAGAAAATAGCAACAGCCACCATGTGGGAGCCACAGGTAGAAATGGCCTTGCGTCGCCCCTGGGTAGAGCGGATCCTTAGGATGGCAGTGATGATGAAGAGGTAGGAGGTGAGGACAATGGAAAACGAACAGATCATATCAAAACCAGCAAAGGCAAAGATCAGAACTTCCTTCATGCGTGTGTCTGAGCATGACAGAGCCAAGAGAGGGAGGTCATCGCAGTAGAAATGGTTAATAACATTGGGGCCACAGTAAGTCAGACGGAAGGTGATGATGGTATGGAACAGGGCAACCAGAAAGCTGTATATGTATGGAACTGCCACTAGTCGAATGCAGACTCTTTTTGACATCAGTGTAGAATAATGCAGGGGTCTACAGATGGCTACATAGCGATCATAGGCCATGGAAGCTAAGAGGAAACACTCCATGATCATGAAGGTGAGAAAACAGCCCAGTTGAGTTGCACAAGCAAGGAAAGCAATCGTATTGTGTTCCACTACAAAGTTCACCATCATCTTTGGTGTGATAGCAGAGGAGTAGCAAAAATCGACAAAGGCCAAGTGACTGAGGAAACAGTACATAGGCGTGTGGAGTCGAGCATCAATTCTGATCAAGGCAATCAAGCCCAGGTTGCCCAGCACCGTGACCAGGTAGATGACCAAAAGCACCATGAAGCAGGGGACCTGCAGCTCTGGCCGGTCTGTAATTCCCTTGAGAATGAATTCAGTGACAGAAGTAAGATTCACTTTAGCCATTTAATCTCATGGATTTTTGAGGAGTTTGTTGTTTCTACGGCCTCTGCCAGTGTTGGGGAAGGTGATCACTAGCATTTTCTATCCGTGAGTCACACCACCTTGTGGGCAAAAGGTAGCTGCGGTGCTCCAATGACACGCCATTGTCGCCCCAGGGAAAGGAATCTGTTACTCTCAGAGTAGCCTTCTTAAGCCTCAACGTTGCTTTACAAAGAGGTGGTGCTTCTTTGCTTTATGACGTAGAAAATATGGGAAGATGCTGATGAAAAATTAAATAGTATCTGAAAGAAAGCACTTGAGACAACTAATAGTAATACTCCAGGGATTCTGGTGCCACCAAGATTTGGGTGCCCAGGTATATGTTGCAGGGAATAACTTACTCCGTGTTGGATATATTTCTTTTCTTTAACCTTTGCTTCCTGTTGGCATTTGTTCACTGAAAGAATACTGTTCATACATATTGGTCTACTTCAGAAAACCCTGCTCCTCTGCCTGAGTGTTAAATCAAAGAGCATTTGCTCAGGACCCTGTCCATTTGTGGATGGCTACAGGAGGGAAGAAATGAACACATCCTCTGCCCCAAGTCTTGCCATTCCAGGAGATAGTCACAAAACTAATGGCCTTTTTAATTTACTTCTTCACCCTCCCCTCATCTCTGTTCTATAAAAGAACCTGTCACCAGACCCCGATTAAATGATTATTTTGAGACATCAATCTGCTATCTTCCTGGTCTGCTGGCTTTCCAAATAAAGTTAATATTCCTCACCTCAACACCTAAACTCACAGTTAATTGGCTTGCCTTGCAGTAAGGAGAGTGAGCTTGGATTCGGTAACAAACGTGGCAGTTAAAAATACCTAATAGATAAACGAAAGTACACTTATATTTCCATGTTTTTCAATTTTGTGTAAGTCCCCAAAACTTTAAAATATAAAAGTAATCTAACATGACTTACTTAGCTACTTTTATAAAATAAGTATTTGATGCTATGTAAATTAAAAAGAAATTAATCAGATCTATGGGAAAATATAATATTGTTTGAATAAGAATTAAAGAAACTTGGGGTTATTTTACAATTCAAAAATTTACCACATTTTGTAGTTTGTTTCTGAGAGATAACATTAATGAAGTAGTCTGTTAGATAATTTATTCTATACTATATATAGATAAGTACTTTTTCCCATAAACAAGTGTCAATATGTTTCAGGGGCTTAAAATATCCAAAGTACTTACCTTCAGTTGTAAACAAAGTTTTGTGGAATCATGTATAGGAGTTATTGATGAATGCTTCAGAACAATTATATTTCTGATAGCCCTGAAAAAATAAAACTAGTTTCTCTAAATCCAATGTTAGACTATTTGGGTTTTATTTTTGATCCGGTCTTTATTTCCCACATAGTGGAACCATGAAATATTAGCAAAAAAAGGAGCCTCAAGCAGTTACTCTGAATAACTCCTGCATATTTCAAATTTTATTTATTCAAACTATTGTTATTTATCTGTTGAAGTTGAGGGCTGTCCTTAATCAGATACTCTACCTAATACAAAACATGAATTCACTTGTGGTATAGTTTCTTGCTAACACACTCTGATGAAATTTCTATCCCATCGTATCTGAGTAGCAATGGAGAAAACTCAGGTTTAGAGCTATGGGCACAGAGAGGAGGGACTTCCCTGGTGGCTCAGCAGTAAAAAATCCACCTGCCAGTGAGGAGATGCAGTTTCAACCCTTATGTTGGGAAGATCCCCTAGAAAAGTAAATGGAAACCCACTCCTGTATTCTTGCCTGGGAAACTCCATGGCCAGAGGAGCCTGGTGGGCTACAGTTCATGCAGTTGCAAAGGAGACAGGCATGACTTAGCAACTAAACAACAACAGCAACAGAGAGAGTAGCTGGTACAGTACGGGTGTAGCTGGGTGTGTTTGACTGCAGAGCCAGTATTCCTAATCCATCAAGCTAGTGCCCAATGTGTAACAGTACGGGCAGATACGTCCAGTTTGCTCTGGTACAAACCTAACGGTTAGAGAAGTTTAGAGAAGTCAAACATGAAAACTGTAGTTAAGCGAAATTTCAGGAGACCAAACTTCTAAAAAGTTTTCTAGAAGTATTTGAAGTACAAATAGATACCCTGTAGAAAGGGCTGAAATGCAGAGAGTATGAAAGTAAGAAATGCAGTTAAGACGTTAGAGGCGTGATGATTCCATTTAATAGGGCAGTTCATAAAGGAGAAAGGTTTCTGGTGGAAAGCCAAGTTCCAGGTGGACGGCTGACTATTCACTCTGCAAACTTCACAGGAATCACCTGCTTAGCCATGATTCTGGCTCCGAATGTACTCGTTCCAAGATTGTCTGGGTGATTTAATAGTTCCTAGGTCCCTCTGGGTCTAAATTTGAACCCCTTGAGATATCTGAAAGATAAAATATCTCCTTCTCTGCTTCCTCAAAGTATGATGAGCTGAACAAATTGTACTGGGGATTTGAAAAAAAAACACAATTATCTGTGTTTCTGAAGAGCTATACTTCAAGTGTGCCTGCCAGACAATTTCCAGAGAGGCAAAAGTGGGCTGTACTAAAGACAGCAACGTAAAAAGACTCAAAACTTTCATTCATTTAAATAAGAACTCAAGTTTTGTGAAAGGATAAGACCAGCATTTAAATTCTAATTATGGGAATGTGGGTAATGTCCATATTCTTTTTAGATCTCAGCTTCCTCAATTGTAAAATCAAGTAAAACATGTTTTATGTTTTAATGAATATTGAATGTATTAATGTATGTAAAGTCTCAGTAAACTCTATGATAAGTAGTGAATACTCAAAAGATATTTGCTTTAAAAAGAGAAGTAAATCAGAACATTAAAAAAAATAAATAAAACATACTTACTCCAAATAACTACCTGAAAAACAGAACTACTTCAACACAGTGTCAGACTCTTGGTGAATCTGCACAGCAAAGGAAATGCTATCATTAACGGTGAAATCCAGATTTTTTTTCCCACAAATTTCAAACTAGAAAATCAACTTTAAACCAATTTCCAAATATGTTTGGGCATGAAAACGGTACTCACAGCAATAGACAAACTTCCTGAAAAGGTCACCCACTGCTTCCAGCTTCTCCTAACCTTTGTCCTTCTACCCAGGTTTCCCCACAGCACTGACACCAGTCCTTTCTAGCTTGTATGATCACTATATGATCGATAGACACGATAAACTTTTGTCAAGTCTTAGATTCCTCTGAAATCTGAACATGTTGTACATTGTCTTACTTCTTGTCATTTGTGATGCCGTGATTTCCTTGGCTGGTTTCTTCTGCATGCTATTTTTACTTTATTCATCCTGGTCTTCACTGTAGCGCGTGGTCTCTCGTTCCAGAGGCTGTGCTTGCTATGCAGCGTGGGCTTCAGGACCCGGGCTGCAGAAGCCACGGTCAGTGGGGCACAGGCTCAGTTTCCCCGCAACAGGCGGCATCTTTGCAGACCAGGGATAGAGCCTGTGTCCCCCGCATTGGCAGGCAGATACTTAACCACTGGGCCACCAAGGAAGTCCATGTTTCTTTCTTTCTTTTTCTTTTATTTTACCTGCAGTAAGAACAATTAACATGAGATCTACCCACTTTAATTTTTCAGTTCACAATAAGACAGTGTTAACTACAGACGAAGTGTTGTACAGGAGATCTCTAGAGAGATATATAACGGACATTTTTGTTTCCTAAACAACTCCTATTGGCCCCTCCTCCCAGATCCTGGCAACCACCATTCAACCATTTCTTTGAAGGATTCTTTTAGATACATTATATAAGTGGAATAATGAGAAATTTATCCTACCCTAACTGGCTTATTTTACTTATAATATCCTCCAGGCTCATTTATGTTGTCACATATGGCAGAATTTCTTTTTAAGGCTGATATTCCTATGTATGTATATGCCACATTTTATTGCTTTTTAATTTTGTTATTAAAGGATAGTTGACATTAATTTCTTCTGCAAAGTGATTCATACCTCTGTGTATACATATATATATTATTCCTGGAAGGCTACAGTTCATGGGGTCGCAATGAGGTGGACATGACTGAGTAACTGAGCATGCATTTTGTATATATGTATCTCTATATTCTTCATGGTCATTTCTATCATGGTTTATCACCAAATATTGAATACAGTTTCCTGTGCTATACACTGGGGCCTTGCTGTTTATCCATTCTGTATGTCCTTACAATTAAAATATATACAATAGAATACTACTACTGATCCACTGAAAAATGCAATAAAGCCCTTTGCAGCAACATTAATGGACCTACAGGTGAACTGAGCCACTGAACAGCAAGTGGTATGGATGGAACATATCTGACAATGAACAGACATGTTAGAGCTGGCATTTTTATGGAGGAAATTATTGTATCAAATCTTGTAATTTTGTATAGGTTTGAAAATTTCCATAGTAAAAATCCTGATTACATGGCAATTAGTTTTTTTAGTAAAAACATAAAGATCATTGAAAGTCTGTAAGTAGTTGCTTCAGCTTGTGGTTTGAAACACTGATACATCTTTATTAAAACTATTATCATACAGGCCAGCAAATCTTCACACAAGGAATAAAATATATGTATATATATACCTTCAAACTGTTCTTTACAGTTACCTCTGAATGTGATAGAAAAAATAGAATCCAAAAGGAAAAAAAAATATATTATAGGTGATTATAATTACATATTATAAACTAAAGAATATTGAGATGTACTTTCATAGTTTATTGCTCTCTGATTTATGTTGGTGTGATAAGGAGTTCTATAGTGGGATTCTTATTTGAGGAAAGAAAAATAATTTTTTGGTTGAGATATTTAAAACAATTTAATGACATACATATGTATATATGTAAATATGTATTTGTCATTTATCATAGATCTATTATACTACTTCTACAAATGACACAGTATCCAAAACTTTTGTTAGACATTCTGAAAGGGAGCCAATAATAGTAAATTCTTGAGAATTTTAGATTGCATTAATTTTGATATATATAGCCATTCTGCAGTTAGATCTTGATTCGTGATACTAGCTAATGATGTAGTCAGTTGTGACTTGAGGCAGATTATTTAAATTATCTGAGTTTCTCCTATCTAAAATATGGGAATATTTTTCCTGCATCACTGTGTTTTATAAGGAATAAAAATATAAAGTATGCAGATCTTTTTAGTACCTTGATTGGCACATAATTAGGATCCAAGAAATCTTAGTCACAGTTATCCTCATTACTATCATTCTACTTGCAATTATTACAGCAGTATCAATTTGCAGCTTGCAAATTCATTTACTGTCCATTAAAGGTTTACTCATCAAAAGTGCCTGGTGTTGTAAGTATTATTTTTCTTTCTTAGTTGGGACTCAGAGTTCATGTCTTCCCCAAGTGTGTGTGGGGAGGTAATTGATGAGCCTGAGTCAAACCTACATCCTGCTCCAAAACCTCTAATCTTCCCACTGCAGTCTGCAGTTTGATCTCCCAAAGGAAGATGCTTCAAGGCTGAGGACAGAGTCATCCCTGAGGAATCAGATGATTACTTCCACACACTCAAACTGCACCCCATATTCATTAATCCTGAGTTGAAACTTTGTTGAAATTGGTTTCTGTTAATATATCCCCAAGAAAAAGCTGAGAAACATCATTTTAATAAGTCTCCTTGAAACTGATTAGAAGGTAAATCTACTTTCAGCAATTACAATAGGGGATTCTGTTTGCAGAGAAGAGTTTTGTAATAAGACCCAGAGAGACAGTTTCATCACTGGCCTTTCAGCATACCCTGACTTCAGTTTCTCTTTACTTAATGATCAGCAATTATTCAATTAAAATAGACAAGAATGGTAGCTACAAAAAATTATATTTTTCTTAGTTTTCCCAGATATTCTGAAGTCTTGCAATCTGCCTAGAAATGGAAATATTAACCTAATTTCTTGCATATTATATATTATGGGCAAGCAATAGGCACTTGGGAACTCGTAAACCTTGTGGAGAGATACTTCATATTCACTAACACCAAATAATATGGTAATAGAATCACTGATTAATTTTTTTCAAATTCAATGCTGCCACTATTTCTTTTTTCATAATTCAGATTTTTAACATTTAAGGGAAGGTCCTGCTAGAATGCATTAAAGGATACCAATGGGTTTAATACTTCCCTGAATTAAAAAAGAATATCCTAAAGAGTCAGCTAGGTAAAAGCTAACTCAGATGGGAGAAAGGATTGAAAGAGCAACTGTAAAATATATATACTACCAATGTAAGATGCCATATACCATATGTGCATAGTTTGGATTAGGTGATAGTGTGAAAGCTGAAATAATTAGACAGACAAAGTTTTGGTTTCTTCATAACTTTGGAACAGAAATTATGAACAAAAATATGATTAAATGCTCATATTTATGGTTTGATCACTTTCTAGAAATTAGACAGGGCAGAAAAATCTCATCACAATGAAAACAAGATAATGAAGGCATCAAATGAAGTCCAGTTAGTGCCAGCGCCCAGTGTCCAGTTGTGTCCACCTCTCTTACTGCGTGAATTGTAACCTGCCATGCTCCTTTGTCCATAAACTTTTCCAAGCAAGAATACTGGAGTAGGTTCAGTTCAGTTCAGTTGCTCAGTTGTGTCTGACTCTTTGCAACCCCATAAACTGCAGCACATCAGGCCTCCCTGTCCATCATCAACACCTGGAGTCCACCCAAACCCATGGCCATCAAGTCAGTGATGCCATCCAGCCATCTCATCCTCTGTCATTCCCTTCTCCTCCTGCCCCCAGTCCTTCCCAGTATCAAGGTCTTTTCAAATGAATCAGCTCTTCACATGAGGTAGCCAAAGTATTTGAAGTTTCATCTTCAATATCAGTCATTCCAGTGAACACCCAGGACTGATCTCCTTTAGGATGACTGGTTGGATCTCCTCACAGTTCAAGGGACTCTCAAGAGTCTTCTCCAACACCACAGTTCAAAAGCATCAATTCTTCAGCGCTCAGCTTTCTTTATAGTCCAACTCTCACATCCATACATGACCACTGGAACCATAGCCTTGACTAGATGGACCTTTGTTGACAAAGTAATGTCTCTGCTTTTCAATATGCCATCCAGGTTGGTCATAACCTTCCTTCCAAAGAGTAAGCGTCTTTTAATTTCATGGCTGCAATCACCATCTGCACTGATTTGGAAGCCCAAAAAATAAAGTCTGACACTGTTTCCACTGTTTCCCCATCTATTTTCCATGATGTGATGGGGCCAGATGTCGTGATCTTAGTTTTCTGAATGTTGAGCTTTAAGCCAACTTTTTCACTCTCCTCTTTCACTTTCATCAAGAGGCTCTTTAGTTCCTCTTCACTATCTGCCGTAAGGGTGGTGTCGCTTGCATATCTGAGGTTATTGATATTTCTCCCAGCAATCTTGATTCCAGCTTGTGGTATACAAATCCATCTATCTGGAAACGGAAGATAGACGTTGCACCTTAGATGTTATTTTCTTTTATTCTTTATTGATTAATATTAACTCCGTATATGTTACCCATGTATAGATATGTATGAGCAGGAGTAACAGAGAGAGAGAGAAAGAGAATGAGATTTTCTTTAGAGATTTGATTATTACAAACTATTAATGGAAGATAAAATAAAAATTAAAAAAATGAAAAATGTGGTATTGTGTGATATATTAATTGCTAGTTATCCTGACACTGGTAGTCTTTATGTTGCTTTATATTTTGGATGTATACTGGAAATTGTTCATAACAAAACAAAAAAAAATGAAACCTCAAAACTAGTTTTATGATAGGGATATAACAGTCTTTTGGACTCTATGGGAGAGGGCAAAGGTGGGATGATATGGGAGAACGGCATTGAAACATGTTAATTATCATATGTGAAATCAATCGCCAGCCCAGGTTTGATGCGTGATACAGGGTGCTCAGGGCTGTGCACAGGGATGACCCAGATGGATGGAATCAGGAGGGAGGTGGGAGGGGGGTTCTGGAAGGGGAACACATGTATACGCATGGTGGATTCATGTCAATGTATGGCAAAACCAGCACAATAATATAAAGAAAAAATAAATTAATTAATTTTTAAAAAGAACTGAAAATAAATAAATAGATTAAAACATTTAAAATATATAATGAAGATATTCTCTAGGATATATAGGATTTACATCAACAATCCTATGAATGAAGATTCTATTGGACCAGTACTATTATCTGAAGGTATATCTTGGAGTATTAACCTGAGATTCCTAAAGATCTTCATTTCTATATAATTTGAATAAAAAATACAAAAGAAGCAATCCAACAAGCAGTTCACATGTTTGGTGACTATGGGTAATGTAGATAGAATAATCTGTCTTTTGCTAATTTCATAGAACAATGACAACGCTGTTTGGTCTTGTGTCTTAATATATGTGTAGTATTATTTTAATATACTGAGTCAAAACTAACAATTTGATACCATTCTTCCAAGTCTCATAGGTGAATTATAAAAGGGTAAGAATAGTCAACAGCCAAAATGATTTGTTAAAGTGCTCACTGATTGATCAGAGAATACGGATATGTTACATACCTATGACCAAAATGTCTATGCTATTTGGCAAATAATTTCTCTTGAATCGCTCTTCTTACTGCTTTTTAAACATTTCCTTTGCCAGTGGATCTTCCCAACCCAGTTCTGAAAACTGTATTTTCTGAGTCGCCTGCACTGCAAGCAGATCTTTTACCATTGAGCCACTGGAAAAGCCTCTTTAACAGCTCTAAAAATTGTAAATCACTATGCTGAACACCAGGCTTCCCTGGTGGCTCAGATGCTAAAGAATCTGCCCACAATGCGGGAGACCTGGGCTCTATCCCTGAGTTGGGAAGATCCCCTAGAGAGGGGCATGCCAACCCACTTGAGTATTCTTGCCTGGAGAATCACCATGGACAGAGGAGCCTCGCAAGGCTACAGTCGATGGGATTACAAAGAGTCGGACACAACTGAGCGACTTTCAAATGTTGTATACCTGAAACTTAAAATTAAAAATCAGTTTTTTAAAAATCAACTTGATTGACCTAACAGAATCAAGTTCTGCTCAATTCTTGTCTCTTCTGAGGAGATTTCCAGCATCATGAGCTTCCCCAACTTGTATGTCCCAGGGGGAGACGCCAAAGGTGAGCAGTCAGGTCCATGACATGGAGGTTTGTGCAGATTTGAAACAAGTGTCATTGTGTGAAAACTTATTGATGATTAGTTATTTTTTGAAAAGCGCTCTTTGCATTATTCACTATTTGTGTCTGTGAGCTGTTAACACTGCATAATAAAAAAAATGTGAAAATCCAATATAAGTTAATGCCGGAGGCATATTGGTAAAAAAAAAAAATTTTTTTTAATATTAAAAAAGGATCTAAAGGAAATTTGGTGTTTCTGTCAAACATTTAATCAATGAGGATTCCGTTAGACCAATACCAATATTTAAATATAGTTCTTATTTAGAGTATAAGAGTAAATAGATTAAACCTAAATCTATTTAAATAGATTAAATATTATTACTCTTAAATAGAGTAATAATTTAAGATACCTAAAAATCTTCTTGGATATATAACATGAACAAAGGAAAAAACCAACCAACCAAACAAAAAACTTTCCTCCTTGCCGGGAGCCTTCAGGATGCCCCCTCACTCGGATGATAAGGTCACGAGACTAAGAAGGAAACTGCAAAGAGGACTTTCTTTATCAGGGCATCCCGGGCAAGGCCCCTCCTGGTATTTTTCTTGGGAGTTCTTTCCATGCTCGGAACATTAGCTCATCTCAGTAGGTCAGTCCCAGTTAGAAAGAATTCGTCCTGAGATAATTCCCCCAGACCTTATCGACCAGAGGATCTGGGAAGGTGGATTCCCTTCCCCAGGGACTAACGAGGAATAAAAGGGACATTTAAATAGATTACTACACCTCCTACTTGTTACTGGGGAGTTTACCAAGAGTTCTCTGGGGGTCATAGCAAGGCCACCACCAGAAGGGCTCATACTTGGGTCACCTTTCCACCTCCCGCTCCCCCGACCACTCCACAGAGGAGGCTCCTTTCCTTGTAGAGACCAAGGGAATGGGACTTAGGAATGCTCATAACTGTGGCCAGCATAGTTAGAGACACTGATTGCTTTAGGATAGTGTAGACATAGGAATTCACTATAGTAGTTATATAAGATTAATAGGGTTTTATTGCTAAAGCAGTGCTGCTAGACTGTCTCTTTGTCCTCTTTCCTCGTAAGAACTGGAGTGTCAGAACAGAATGAGACAGGTAGTGGTTGAGGTTACTGGAATAAAACAGTTTCAACCTTAGCCCTTCCCTCTAGCTTCTACACAGCTGCACCTGATAAGAGAAATGTAACCTTTCTTCTTAGATTGATGTACTTATCATGATTGAATGAAGTATGCTGAAGACATTCAAATGATAAACATACTATTGTTAAATCTAATTGCGAAGAAATCTGACTTCCGCAAGGGGAATGTTTCATGATAGATTGGGGAATGAGCTCAATGATAAGGTTGCTATGGAAGATAGAAAATAAAAGATTGTATAGAATGATAAGTGATGTAATGATGTAATGGAAATGTAGTTTAGCTATAAAATTGTAAACCAACAACAATAAACGAGAGAGACTGCTCCATCAACGTACTGACTCAGCTCACTTCTTCACCAACGCCACTCATCCCTCAAGACCCCCGGACCCGCCAGGGCTGGACCCTGGCACCTCCTTATACGACTGACAAATTTTGGAAAATAATTTGGAAATTATTAAACCCCTCAAATCAAACAAATTGGCGTTGTCTTAGCATCATTGGTAATTATGTCTTTTATAACTTTCCTCCTTTATGAATACTGTGCACAGAATTATCTGTCTTTACTAATATTACGAAAATAGCAATGCCATCTGGTCTTGTCACTGAACTTCCCTGTGGAATTCCTTTTAAATACACTGAAATGGCACAAGCTAATGATCTGACAGGTTCTTCCACATTTCATAAGTGAATTGCAAAATGAAAAAATCAGTCAATGACAAAAGGTGACTTATTAATTTAAAATTCTCTCTAATCGGCAGAGAACACAAATACCTTACATATCTCTGGCCAAATGTGTACCTAATTTGACAAAAAATTTCTCTTGAATCACTCTCCTTATTGCTCTTTTAACATCTTTGTTCCGAAGGCTGTAGATCAAAGGGTTTAGCATAGGACTCAGAAAGATATAAAAAACAGCTGCAATTTTGGTCTGTTTTACAGATGCCTCAGAAGGTGGCCTCAGATACATCTAAAACAGTGTCCCATAAAACATGGTGACAACTGTCAGATGAGACCCACAGGTGGAGAAGGCCTTGCGCCTTCCTTCTGGAGAACGCATTTGCAGAATGGCTGTAAAGATGAAAATGTAGGAGGTGAGGATGATGACGAGAGAAAACAAGAGGTTGGAACCAGCCACCACGAACATGGCAGTTTCATTGACGTGAGTGTCTGAGCAGGCCAGGACTAGGAGAGGTGGGTCCGCACAGTAAAAGTGGTTGATTTCATTGGGTCCACAGAAGGAGAGGCGGAGCATCAGGATGGTCTGTGCAAGACCGTTTGCAAAGCCGTAAGTATAAGATGTAGCAATGAGAGAGAGACAGACACATCGGGACATTTTGCTGCCATATAACAAAGGTTTGCAGATGGCCGTGTAATGGTCATAAGCCATCACCGTGAGTATATAGCTATCTGTGAGCCCCAAGGAGATGAATAAGTCAAACTGTATAAAGCAACCAAGGAAGGAAATGGTTTTTCCCTTGGATGAGAGACTGACCAGCATCTGGGGAGTGACAGTGGTGGCATAACAGAGACCTGCAAAGGAGAGGTGGCTGAGGAAGGAGTACATGGGGTCTGAAGCTTCGAGTCAGTTCTGATTAACAAAATCATGCTCACATTGCCGATGACCGTGATCAGGTAGATGGCTAGGAAGACCACACAAAGGACAGGCTGCAAGTCAGCTCCATCTGCCAGTCCCAGGAGAATAAACTCAGTCACGTCTGTGTGATTTTCCCTGAACATTGTGTTTGCTCAGCTTCTAATGATGTCTAAAGTAAATGAAATAAAAATGCATTTGCTTTTTTTGTCATTTTCCATTACTCACATCATTTCATCAGTGCCTACTTCTTTCAAACTTCTAAATATGCATGGAATAAAGAAGTTACATCGGGGACTTTCCAGGTGATCCAGTGATTAAAACTTCATATTGCAGTGCAGGGAACGAGGATTTGATCCCCTTTTAGGGAACTATGATCCCACATGCCTCATGGGCAAAAAAAACCCCAAACATAAAACAGAAGCAATATTATAAGAAACTCAGTAGTCTTTAAAAATGTTCCATCTCAAATTTTTCTTTAAATATCCAGAAATGACCTAGTAATCATTCATTACATGCTTCAATATTTAACTTAATATAAAACACATTTGCATAGTTTCAAATGCTTTTCTGCAAGTCCTTTCATAGTTGAGAAGCTTAGATCTTTTCTACAAATCATTATCATGAATAGGTTACTTACAGTACCTTTAAATGTTGCTTTTCTTTAAAACTATGATTCTTTGTTTTCAGAATGATTTTGATGTGGTGTCTAAAGTGTCAGCAATTGAAATTCATTCCCCCACCCCACAGGTAAATGATGTAGGGAAATGGAACAGATAGATCTTCGTAGAACCAGTGTCTGTCTACCTGCCGCTCTAACCTCAAGGTCATTTTCAAGCTAGTCCCTCACTGTGTGATGCATGCTCGTTTTATCTACCCTTGCCTACCTCAGGTTGCCCTCACATTACCAAATCTTACTCCAGTAAGATATCCCAGGCTATCCTTAGCTTTGTATATTTCAGCCAATTATTTAGGGCAATAATTGACTTAGCAGCAGCAGCAATTGGCTCATGGGACACAAAATTAAATCAGTGTTTTTGTATAAATACAAGTAAAAAATACAGTACATAAACAATATGTAATTATTTTCATATATCCAGATTTATCAGTGGTATTAAATATTAAAGGAGGGAATAATTGGGATAAAATAATGTATTAAAAATGTCCCCTGAGGAGAAGACAATTTTTAAAAAAGTGATTGACACACCCATCCCCGAAGGTAATAATTTTGTTGTAACTTTACCTCATTTTCACTATTTCAGAATGTAAGAATAAACTGTATGATAGGGATTCAATCAGAGTTCTGTAAAGGTCACACTGATAATAATCATATGATTTATAAAACTGAGACAGCATGTAAGAAATCATGAAGTGCATTTCTCAACCTTTGTACGTGATAAAGGAGACCATCTCCTTGGAAGAAAGTCTGTGATGACCCTAGACAGCATATTAAAAAGCAGAGACATTACTTTGCTGACAAAGGTCCTTCTAGTCCAAGGTATGGTTTATCCAGTAGTCAGGTATGGATGTGAGAGTTGGACTATAAAGAAAGCTGAGCACCTAAGAATTGATGTTGTTGAACTGTGGTAATGGAGAAGACTCTTTTTTTTTTTTTTGCCATACATTGTCATGATATCACCATGGGTTTACATATGCTTCCCATCCGGAACCTCCCTCCCTCCTCCCTGCCCCCCCGGGAAATCTCGCTGCACCAGTCCCGAGTATCAATCCTGGGGATTGATTAGACACATGACAATTAACATGCTTCAATGCCCTTCTCCCATATCATCCCACCCTTACCCTCATCCACAAAGTCCACGAGAAGACTCTTGAGAGTCCCTTGGACTGCAAGGAAATCCAACCAGTTCATCCTAAAGGAGATCAGTCCTGAACATTCACTGGAAGGAATGATGCTGAAGCTGAAGCTCCAATACTTTGGCCACCTGACTTGAAGAACTGACTTGGCAAGGTAATCTTAGAGAGAAGTGGACAGAAATGGGTCTGGGCACTATAAAGCTTTGTATTCTTGACAGACACTCTCGACCTGAGGCTGTCTTGTGGCCTCAGTCGTTTGTTTGTTTGTTTGTTTCCACTGTGATACCTCTCCATGGTATATTTATAAATATTTGTACTATGAGAAAAATAGAATTTTGCTTAGCTGGTAAAGAATATGCCTGTAATGTAGGAGACCCCGTTTTGATTGCAGGGTCCAGAAGATCCCTGGAGAAGGGATAGGCTACCCACTCCAGTATCCTTGGGCTTCCCTGGTGGCTCAGGTGGTAAAGCATCAGCCTGCAGTGCAGAAGACCTGGGTTTGATCCCTGGATTGGGAAAATCCCCTGGAGGAGGCCGTGGCAAACCACTCCAGTATTCCTGCCTGGAGAATCCCCATGGATAGGGAAGTCTGGTGGGCTACAGCCCATGGGGTCGCAGAGTCAGACACGGTTGAGTGACTCAGCACAGAGCACAGCCAACTCTTCAGTACCTGGTCCTACCTGTGCAAGGAGGGGGATTCCCAGGGACAGCATGGATAGGAAGAAGCTGAGGAATTTATACCCGAACTGTCACAGAGGGATCAATGCCCTAGGGTTCAATTATTTCTCAAAGAAAATCATTTAGACTATAAGGCACCATGAGTGAATTACTCTTTTTAAAATCTTAAGCCCATTGAGGACATGATTCTTGCCTCTCCGCAGTGTCTTCAGGGAATCAAATCTTCTGAAATGGTATGCTAATGGGACTCATCTTACTTTTTTTTAATCTTAGGCCTAAATGTCTTGATATTTTGAGACTTGACTTGGGGAATTTAAGTTCTCATGCAGATGGAAAACTGAATAATATAGGAAAACCATCAGGCAGTCAGATAACTTTTGCTGCATTTGAACTACTTATTTACTGATTCTGAACATTGCAGTTTATATTTTAAATTGTTATAATAATAAATACCTAGCAAACGGAACACCATGGATATAAAGATAATATAAATGTGCTGATGATGCTTTCTTTGTCAGTCTAGATCACCTACACAATTTGTCTTTTTTATTTTCTTTGTTTTGTTTTGTTTTGTCTACCTGAGGCTTAATCCTTAAATTCCATCAACAGGACTCCTTGAGTGTCTAGTTTCCATCTGAGTTAGGCCAATGGGGAAAACCAGGAGCATAACAGATGAGAGGAAGAGAAAAGTATTCAAATTTCATTCTCTCCGAGTTTCACAATGAAGTGTTAAGGTGGCTGCATCT
This sequence comes from Antilocapra americana, assembly GCA_007570785.1. NCBI lineage: Eukaryota > Metazoa > Chordata > Mammalia > Artiodactyla > Antilocapridae > Antilocapra > Antilocapra americana. The sequence goes on from ML661365.1 coordinate 106,279, forward strand.
TTTCAAGGAAACTTCCTGGTAAGGTGTGTGTTGAAAAGGTGGCCTGGCATGCTCTTCCTGGATCTCGTGACACTAGAGTCCTGACAGAGGCCCTTGTGTTGACTGCTTCAGGACTGGTATGAAAATTGCCTTATGAACTTAGCCTCCAGGTGCTTCAAGTTCTTGGACTGATTTACTTAACACTGCCAGTATTTTCCTTATTAAATTAAATCTTTTTCATTAAATTCTCTTCAGTTAAAACATCTGAGTAGGATTTTGTTTAGTCTCACATCCCTGACTCAGACCAGAGTGTTACACAGTAATTATTCAATAGATGTTGTCATTGAAGTGATATTTTTGGCTTCACCATTGCTGGATACTAAAAGGGCCACTGAATCATCATCCTTCTGGGTCATGGATCACTTGCAAACTACACACAGGAGCCAGAGATTAAAATTACTAGCATTGTGCTGTGCTTATTCACCCAACAGGTCTGACGTTTTGTGACTTCATGGACTGTCGCCTACCAGGCAGCTCTGTCCATGGGGATTCTCCAGGCAAGAATGCTAGAGGGGGTTGCCATGGCCTCCTCCAGTGGATCTTTCCAACCCAGGGGTTGTACTCAGGTCTTTGCATTGCAGGCAGATTCTTTACTGTCTGAGTCACCAGGGAAGCCTAAGAACGTTGGAGTGGGTAGCCTACTCCTTCTGCAGGGGAACTTCCTGACCCAGGAATTGAACCAGGGTCTCCTGCATTGCAGGTGGAATCTTTACCAGCTAAAATGTCAGCATTATTGCAGATAAAACTGGATAAGAGAATGTGGCTTAGGCGTGCTTCTCTACCCCTTTCCTGAGAGTTAGAGTCGCCTGGGCAAGCAGACTAGTGAGAGAATTCTTGTTCCCTCCTCCCTTTGACGTGACCAAGCAGCATCCCTGATTGAGCTGGACTTGGGTATCAACTACACAGAGCAGAACAGGACATTTTGATCGATGATGAGGCACCTGCAGTGACCTTTTTCACCATGTCATATATTTTCATTCATCAAACCAGTGTAGTTAAGCGGAAATCTACAGAGAGGATCTGAAGTGTCCTTCAAAATCAACACTGCTTTTACACTTGCCTCTGGATATCTTTGAAATAAAGATGCTGTACACTACTGTACAGTAGAATACACAAAAGCACAACCACATGTAGAGGATTTATACACACACTGTACACCAGTCATGAGAAATAACTTACATGATTCACCATATGAACAACACGTTCACATCTGTGAAAATTCAGAGCTCGGAAGTCCATATGTAAAGGACTTATTGCATATAAATACAGTTTTGCTGTTTGTGAGAACATGGATTCACTTGGAGGGCATTAAACTGCTGAAATAATGCAAACAGAGAAAATACACAAATGTTGTATGATATGACATGTATGTGGAATATCAAAAATATAACAGACTTGATAAGTAAACAAAAAAGAAGCAAACTCACAAATATAGAAACCAAACTATGGTTAGCAGTGGAGAGAGGGAAGTGGGGAGAGGCAATATAGGGTTAGGGAAAAATCGAGTTATTATAAGAATATGTAAAGTCATGTGTATGAAACTCTTGAAAATTTTAAAGCATTGCAGAATTTAAAAAATCTTTCACTAAACAAGGATAGAGGTCCTAAGATGGCAGAGGAATAGGATGGGGAGACCACTTTCTCCCCTACAAATTCATTGAAAGATCATTTAAATGCTGAGCAAATTCCACAAAACAACTTATGAATGCTGGCAGAGGACACCAGGCACCCAGAAAGGCAGCCCATTCTCTACAAAAGGAGGTGTTTTATCATCGGTGCAATATGGATGAAGAAGTCTTGAAGCTACTGTAAGAATAAGACTGAAAACCAGAGGCAGGAGGCTTAAATCCAAAACTTGAGAATACTAGAAAACTCCTAACTCCAGGGAACATTAATCGACAAGAGCTCATCCAAAAGCCTCCATACCTACACTGAGACCAAACCCCACCCAAGAGCCAACAAGTTCCAGAGCAAGACATACCATGCTAATTCTCCAGCAACACAGGAACATAGCCCTGAGCTTTAATGTAGAGGCCGCCAAAAGTCACACCAAACCCAAAGACACCTCAAAACTCACTGCTGGACACTTCATTGCCCCCCAGAGAGAAGAGATCCAGCTCCACCCACCAGAACACCGACGCAAGCTTCCCTAACCAGGAAACTGTGACAAGCCACTCGTACAACCCCACCCACAAGGGGGAACCTCCACAGTGAAGAGGAACCGCAAACTTCCAGCATACAGAAAGGCCACCCCAAACACACCGACCTAAACAAGATGAAAAGGCAGAGAAATATTCAACAGGTAAAAGAACATGATAAATCCCCACCAAACCAAACAAAAGAGGAGGAGATAGGGACTCTATCTGAAAAAGAATTCAGAATAATGATAGTAAAAATGACCCAAAATCTTGAAAAACAAAATGGAGTTACAGATAATAGTCTGGAGACAAGGATGGAGAAGATGCAAGAAATGTTTAACAAGCACCTAGAAGAAATAAAAGAGTCAATCAATAATGAATACTGCAATAACTGAGATCAAAAGCACTCTGGAGGGAACTAACAGTAGAATAACTGAGGCAGAAGATAGGATTTGTGAGGTGGAAGATAGAATGGTGGAAATAAATGAAGCAGAAAGGAAAAAAGAAAAACATTAAAAGAAATGAGGACAACTTCAGAGACCTCTGGGACAGTGTCCAATGCCCCAACATTTGAATCATAGGAGTCCCAGAAGAAGAACACAAAAAGAAAGGCTATGAGAAATACTTGAGGAGATAATAGTTGAAAAGTTCCCTAAAATGGTAAAGGAAAGAGCCATCCAAGTCCAAGAAACCTAGAGTCCCAAACAGGATAAGCCCAAGGAGAAACACCCAAAGGCACATATTAATCAAATTAATGAAGATCAAACACAAATAACGAATATTATCTTTCAATAGAAACTCTTCAGGCCAGAAGGGAATGGCAGGACATACTTAAAGTGATTAAAGAGGAAAGCCTACAACCCAGATTACTGTACCCAGCAAGGATCTCATTCAAATATGAAGGCGAAATCAAAAGCTTTACAGACAAGCAAAAGCTGAGAGAATTCAGCACCACCAAACCAGCTCTGCAACAAATGCTAAAGGATCTTCTCCAGACAGGAAACACAGAAAGGGTGTATAAACTCGAACCTGAAACAACAAAGTAAATGGCAATGGGATCATACTGATCAATAATTACCTTAAATGTAATTGGGTTGAATGCCCCAACCAAAAGAAAAAAACTGGCTGAATGGATACAAAAACAAGGCCCCTACATATGCTGCCTACAAGAGACCCACCTGGAAACAAGGGACGCATACAGACTGAAAGAAGGGCTGGAAAATATTATTTCATGCAAATGGAGACTGAAAGAAAGCTGGAGTAGCAATGCTCATATCAGATAAAATAGACTTTGAAATAAAGGCTGTGAAAAGAGACAAAGAAGGACACTACATAATGATCAAAGGATCAATCCAAGAAGAAGATATAATGATTATAAATATATATGCACCCAACGTAGGAGCACCACAATATGTAAGGCAAATGCTAACAAGTATGAAAGAGAAAATTAACAGTAATATAAAAATAGTGGGAGACTTTAATACCCTACTCACACTTATGGATAGATCAACTAAACAAAGTTAGCAAGAAAACACAAAATTTAAGTGATACAATGGGCCAGTTAGACCTAATTGATAACTATAGGAAGTTTCACCCCCCCAAAAATGAATTTCACCTTTTTCTCAAGGGCACACGGAACCTTCTCCAGGATAGGTCACATCCTGGGCCATAAATCTAGCCTTGGTAAATTCAAAAAAAATGGAAATCGCTTCAAACCTCTTTTCTAATCACAATGTGGTAAGATTAGATGTCAACTACAGGAAAAAAAAAATATTAAAAATACAAACATATGGAGGCTAAACGACACACTTGTGAATAACTGACAAATCACAGAAGAAATCAAAATATGCATAGAAACGAATGAAAACACAACCCAAAACCTATGGGATTCAGTAAAAGCAGTGCTAAGGGAAAGGTTCATAGCAATACAAGTTTATCTCAAGAAACAAGAGAAAAATCAAATAAAAAAACCCAATTCTACAACTAGAGCAATTAGAAAAAGGAGAAATGAGAAACCCCAGGGTTAGTAGAAAGAAAGAAATCATAAAAATTAGGGCAGAAATAAATGAAAAAAAGAAACAAAGGAGACTATAGGAAAAACCTACAAAGCTAAAACCTGGTTCTTTAAGAAGATAAATAAAACAAACCATTAGCTAGATTCATGAAGAAAAAAGGGAGAATAATCAAATCAACAAAATTAGAAATGAAAAGGGAAACAACACAACAGAAAACACAGAAATACAAAGTATTATAAGAAACTACTATCAGCAACTATATGCCAATAAAATGGACATCCTGGAAGAAATGGACTAATTCTTAGAAAAGTATAACTTTCCAAAACTGACCAAGGAAGAAACAGAAAATCTTAACAGACCCATCACAAGCACAGAAATAGAAACTGTAATCGCAAATCTTCCAACAAACAAAAGCCCAAGACCAGATGGCTTCACAGCTGAATTCTACCAAAAAATTCTACCACTCTACCATTTAGAGAAGAGCTAACACCTATCTTCCTCAAACTCTTCCAGAAAATTGTAGAGGAAGGTAAACTTACAAACTCATTCCAAGAGGCCACCATCACCCTAATACCAAAACCAGACAAAGATGCCACAAAAAAAGAAAACTACAGGCCAATATCACTGATGAACACAGATGCAAACATCCTTAACAAAATTCTAGCAAACATAACCCAATAGCATATTAAAAAGATCATACATCATGACCAAGTGGGCTTTATCCCAGGCATGCAAGGATTCTTCAATGTTTACAAATCAATCAGTGTGACATACCACATTAACAAATAGAAAGATAAAAACCATATGATTCTTTCAATAGATGCAGAAAAATCCTTTGATGAAATTCAACATCCATTTATGATAAAAAAACCATCCAGTATCATGCATCAAACCTGGGCTGGTGATTCATTTCACATATGATAATTTACATGTTTCAATGCCATTCTCCTATATCATCCCACCCTTGCCCTCTCCCATAGAGTCCAAAAGACTGTTCCATACATCTGTGTCTCTTTTGCTGACTCGCATACAAGGTTATCATTACTATCTTTCTAAATTCCATATATATGAGTTAGTATACTGTATTGTTGTTTTTCCAATTAAGCTAGATCCACTGTTTTATTTTTAACAATATATTATGTGAATACATTTTATATAAAGGGTATAAAATAAGAAAAACACACAGAAATTAAAAGTTCTAAAATATCATATCAATTTTTTGTGTTTTGTCTTTTAGTATATTTAAAAAACAATAGGTAAAGGTGTGTGTGTGGATCAAAGATAAGCTGCTAAAAAAAAATCCAGAAAGCATGCACAGAAGGAACAAACCTCAACATAATAAAAGCCATATATGACAAACCCATAGCAAACATTATCCTCAATGGTGAAAAATAGAAAACATTTCCCCTAAAGTCAGGAACAAGACAAAGGTGCCCACTGTTACCACAACTATTCAACATAGTTTTAGAAGTTTTAGCCACAGCAATAAAAGGAATCCAGATTGGAAAAGAAGAAGTAAAACTCTCAGTGTTTGCAGATGACTTGATCCTCTACATAGAAAACCCTAAAGACTTCACCAGGAAATTACTAGAGCTAATCATTGAATATAGTAAAGTTTCAGGATATAAAATTAACACACAGAAATCCCTTGCACTCCTATACACCAACAATGAGAAAACAGAAAGATAAATTAAGGAAACAATTTCATTCACCATTGCAACAAAAAGAATAAAATACTTAGGATTAAATCTACCTAAGGAAACAAAAGACCTATATATTGAAAACTATAAAACACTGATGAACAAAATCAAAGATGACACAAATAGATTGAAAAATATATCAGGTTCATGGATCAGAAGAATCAATATAGTGAAAATGAGTATATTACCCAAAGCAGTCTATAGATTCAATGCAACCCCTATCAAACCTCCAAAGACATTTTTCAGAGAACTAGAATAAATAACTTTACAGTTTGTATGGAAATATAAAAACCTCAAATAGCGAAAGCAGTCTTGAGAAAGAAGAATGGGACTGGCAGAATCAACCTGCCTGACTTCAGGCTATACTACAAAGTCACAGTCATCAAGACAGTATGGTACTGGCACAAAGACAGAAATATAGATCAATGGAACAAAATAGAAATCCCAGTGATAAATCCACATGCCTATGGACACCTTATCTTTGACACAGGAGACAAGAATATACAATGGAGAAAAGACAATCTCTTTAACAAGTGGTGCTGGGAAAACTGGTCAACCACTTGCAAAATAATGAAACTAGAACACTTTCTAACACCATACACAAAAATAAACTCAAAATGCATTAAAGATCTAAATGTAAGATCAAAAACTATAAAACTCCTAGAGGAAAACATAGGCAGAGCACTTTCTGGCATAAATCACAGCAGGATCCTCTATGACCCACCTCCCAGAGTAATGGAAATAAAAGCAAAAATAAACAAATGAAGGCTAATTAAACTTAAAAGCTTTTGCACAATGAAGGAAACTATAAGCAAGGTGGAAAGACAGCCTTCAGAATGGGAGAAAATAATAGCAAAGGAAGCAACTGACAAACAATTAATCTCAAAAATATACAAGCAGCTCCTGCAGCTGAATTCCAAAAAAAATAAATGACCCAGTCAAAAAATGGGCCAAAGAACTAAACAGACATTTCTCCAAAGAAGACATACAGATGACTAACAAACACATGAAAAGATGCTCAACATCACTCACTATCAGAGAAATGCAAATCAAAACCACGATGAGGTACCATCTCACACCAGTCAGAATGGCTGCTATCAAAAAGTCTACAAACAATAAATGCTGGAGAGGGTGCACAGAGTGTGGCAAAGATGATGGATGTCACTTCCATAATTAGGCTATATAAAATTGTGACTTCTGTCTTGCCAGTAGTATCTCTTTCTCTCTGGATTTGAGGTAAGCAGATATAGTGTGAGTTTCCTTAGGAAGATACCTTTGTGAAAATGAACTGTGTGTGGACACTTTCAGGAGCAAATAAGAAACTGAAGCCAATGAGCTACCATCTCATGCTGGTCAGAATGGCTGCTATCAAAAAGTCTACAAACAATAAATTCTGGAGAGGGTGTGGAGAAAAAGGAACTCTCTTACACTGTTGGTGGGAATGCAAATTAGTACAGCCATTATGGAGAACAGTGTGGAGATTCTTAAAAAACTGGAAGTAGAACTGCCATATGACCCAGCAATCCCACTGCTGGGCATACACACCGAGGAAACCAGAACTGAAAGAGACACGTGTACCCCAATGTTCATCACCGCATTGTTTACAATAGCCAGGACATGGAAGCAACCTAGATGTCCATCAACTGATGAATGGATAAGAAAGCAGTGGTACATATACACAATGGAATATTACTCAGCCATTAAAAAGAATGCATTTGAATCAGTTCTAATGAGGTGTATGAAACTGGAGCCTACTATACAGAGAGAAGTAAGTCAGAAAGAAAAACACCAATATGGTATATTAATGCATATATATATGGAATTTAGAAAGATGGTAACAATGACCCTATATGAGAGACAGAGACACAGATGTAAAGAACAGACTTTTGAACTCTGTGGGAGAAGGTGAGGGTGGGATGATCTGAGAGAATAGCTTTGAAACATGTATATTATCATATGTGAAAGAGATCACCAGTCCAGGTTCAATGCATGAGACACAGTGCTCAGGGGGGTTGTACTGGGATGACCCAGAGGGATGGGATGGGGAGGGAGATGGGAGGTGAGTTCAGGATGGAGAACACTTGTACACTTATAGCTGATTCATGTCAGTGTACCGCAAAACCCATTACAGTATTATAAAGTAACTAGCCTCCAATAAAATAAAGTAATTAATTTTTAAAAATACAGGGAAAACATTATGTTTTATATATTTTTGGTATTTCTCTGTTTTTCTACAATTAATATGTTCAATTATTTTTGTAACTAAGTTCGTGTGATTTAATTGTTAATATTAATTGCATTAAAGGTGGTGTTCACCAAAAATAGTATCATTGAAATGTAAACCTTATACTATCAAATGAAACTCAAAGTTAAGATTTATATATAGCACATGATTCCAATTTTGTTTCCTCGATTATAATAATATATGTGCAGAAAATTATTGAGAAGAAATATTTAAAAACACAAAGAGAATTCATCCAATGGTTTAGAACACATAACTCCTGAAAGTTATTTCTTCACATCTGTTTTTATTTTCTAAGTCATATATAATGAACGTGTGTGTTTTATAATCTGGAAAATATATTCATAAAGAGCAGTTGAAGTAAATCTTCCACCTATCAAAATTGCCTGCTTTACATGGAACAACAAGACAGCTCTATTATATCACCCACAAACTATCCTGAGGACTCGCAGAAGAAATTCACATTAGCTGTTCTCAGTCATCTTGCCCTCATTACAACCACCACGATCATTTACAGCAGTAACCTGGTCAGCTCATCACCCCAACAGCCCGCCCAGCATCTGGTGTGTAATAAGGGGTTTAGCTGAGTTGCTCCAGTGGTGCTAAAGAGCCCACCTGCCACAGCAGGAGAGGGGAGAGCTGCGGCTTCGGTCCCGGGTCAGGAAGGTCCTCTGGAGGAGGGCACGGCAACCCACTCCAGCACTCGTGCCTGGAGAATCCCACGGACAGAGGAGCCTGGCGGCCTACAGTCCATAAGGTCACTAAGAGTCGACACAACTGAAGTAACTTATCTCTTATGATAAGCGGCACACAAGAGAGCTTTAGCCACTTCAATATGAATTGGAAAGAGAGAGAATTTGGAATAAAATTGCCTTGTGCTACTAAGCGGCTGAATGACTTTGGGTAGGTCATTTAATCCCTCTGTGCCTAACAAAGTAAAGCTTATAAATGGAGATGATCATTTTTCTCACTAGTTCATTTGTTAGGATTTAATGCATAATGACATAAAAAGTGAGAACTCAACTATAATTGTGTTATTTATGCTTATTTTCATACATGTTGATGTATACTCTCAAGAATTTCTGAGGTGAGTTTCACCAAAAGACTTACAGAGTACAAAAACATAAATCACAAGTAGAGGTCAGTAAGTAGAATGTTAAAAAATGAGAGACTCCAAATAGGTCAACCATTGGATTAAGAGTTGCAAAGACTGAGTTTAAATTTGGGTCCTAAAAGCCACTGTGGTTTTCAAGATTATAAAATTTAGGCAAGATGTTAAGTACTTTACAATGATTTTAAAACACATTTTCAAACTGGATATAAATCTTGACATCAGAATATTCTGTTGGCTAAGAGTGAAACACAGCTCTTTGCTTAACCAAAAGAAGAGATTTCTATACATCATGTCCCAATGAGTAAATGATCCTGATCCTCAAAAAAAAAAAAAAAGGAACCTGGAATTCTATCACAGTTAGAGCTCTGTGTTACTCATTTCTAAGCTCTAAAACACAAGGCTATTATGGATATTTATATCATAAATATTCTGATATTTATATTTGATATTCATATAAAATGAACAGATGTTTAAACTGCAATTTTATGAAAAATTTCTCTTCATCATTTGCTGCATGGCTTGGATCACATCCTTGTTCCTCATACTGTAGATCAGTGGGTTCAACATTGGGCTCAAAAAACTATAAAAGACTGAAAATATTTTGGACTCCTTTACAGACTTCTCGGTTGGAGGTCTCAAGTACATGCAGAAGAGGGTTCCGTAAAATAGAGTGACTATGGTCAGGTGGGAACCACAGGTAGAAAAGGCTTTGTGCCTGCCTTCCGCAGAACGGATCGCCAAGATCGCTGCAATGATGAAGCCATAAGACAGGAGAATGATGAGCAAAGAGCTTGAGAGAGTGAAACCAGCGACCGCAAACATCGCCGTCTTTTTGACGTAGGTGTCAGAGCAGGCCAGCGTTATCAGAGGAGGGTCAGCGCAGTAGAAATGGTTGATCTCTAGGGAGTCACAGAAGGACAGGTGAAAGGTCAGCAGCGTCTGAGAGAGACCATTGAGGAGCCCACAAGCATAAGGGACCGTGACCAGCAAGATGCAGACGTCCGTGGACATCCTGGTGCGGTAATGAAGAGGGCTGCAGATGGCTGCACAGCGGTCCAAGGCCATCGAGGCGAGCAGGTAAAACTCCGTGATCACCAGGGCGATGAAGAGAAGACACTGCGTGAAGCACCCCGCATAGGAGATGGTCTTCTGCTCTGAGAGGAAATTGTGCAGCAGATTTGGAGTGACATTGGAGGAATAGCAGAGGTCTACAAAGGAGAGGTGGCTGAGGAAGAAGTACATGGGGGTCTGGAGGTGGGGGTTGGTCCTGATCAGCACGATCATGCCCAGATTCCCTGCCAGTGTGATTAGGTAGATCACCAGGAACACCCCAAACAGGACCTTCTGTAGCACTGGGTCTTCTGTGAGTCCCAGGAGAATGAATTCAGTCACTGCGGTGTGGTTGGGGGAAGACATATTCTCCTCTCTTAAAAACTGAAAGTGGTAAAGTGAAGAATTCTATCTGATCCCGATTCTGCATTTAGTCCATTCTTTTACCAGTTACTTCTGATCTGTTTCTCTATAAGGAAATTACTCTTCTCAACGAATGCATCAGAGCATCTATGTAAATATCTAAAGCTTATCTCTTTGCGATGTATCTTTCTGTATATATTGGAAACACAGAAACTCACATATTCCCTTTCACTGTCTTACTTGTAAATCGTGTATACATGATTAATTAAATACCAATTAAACCTGTCTTCTTGGAGAACTCCTATTTGGTATCATTTTTTTTTTTCAAATTCTGTGAAAAAGAAAGCCAAAAGAATGAAAATTGAGTCTGGAGAGCAGCAGGTGGGTGGTATCGCTCACATGGACAAATGAAGGATACAGAGTTCCTAAGGTCCCTGCAGCTCTGATACCCTAATGTTTTCGACACACAATAGAAGACATTTTTCAGTCCAACATTTTCTCCTAAAACCCATACTTGTCTGGCTTCATTTCATTCAGAACATGTTGAACTAGTAGAAGCATTGCTTGGTGCATGGCTAAGAAGGTACAGAATGAAGAACTGTACTTCTGCTTTTTAAACGCACCCACTCATTATGTGCAGAGACATGTTGTTGTTTTTCCTGTTCTGGCTTCTTGGGTCACACGAGTGAGCAAATGACCTATCCTTGTGAGGCATATACTGTGAAAGAGGTAATAGATTCTGAGCACATAGACAAACGTCTGCCGCAGCACGCCACTTGGAAGGGGGCACTATGAAGAAGATGCCAGGTGGAGTGCGCTAAGACAGCCATTCAGAGAAAGCCTGAGAGGCAGGGTCTGAGCAGTAAATAGAGCAGTCAGATATCTGAAGAGGACTTTGTCTCCATTGTTTTTTTAAAATTGACACACTTCTGAATGTATTTGTTTAGGAAAGCACGTTAGGTTAAGATTTAAATGTGGACTTAGCTCCCAGCTGGAGTTATTATTTCTGGGGTTTTTTTTGTGTGAAAGCAAGATGTGCCTGGAAACATTATGCCTCAAGAATTTCACCTTAAGGCTTTTTAAATTTAGTTTTCACATACACATCAGAAGAGCCTGTGTATAATGCTTGATTTTTAGAAATGTCATGAAATATTAACCTTTGAATAGAAAAACCAAATATAAATGATGAGGATAATTTTTCAGTATCAGTGAGAATATTAATCTTCACACAAAATTTAAAGAAAACTATTTTTAGTGAACAAATGTAGAAAATGACTTACCTGTAAAACTGACTTACCATATTTTCTAAAACAAGGTGGGAAGATTTATAATGTGTTTCTTAGGAATATTCCCTAGAGTATTTTTAAATAATTTTTATAATCCAATTAAGATAGATTTTGTTCCCTCAAGGGCATAACCTTAATTTCATACTTTGAGATCTTTAATTTTCCTTCAAGACCAAACTCTCTACCTGACATCTTTGTACCCTGCTTTATTCTATGTGCCTGAGATCTTTGGCAAAAATAGAGACGTTCGCCATCATTTTTAATACTATGAAAGGATGAAAATGTGGTTGGATGAATTTTGTATTTTTTGTATATAAAAATGAGAATATTCTCATCAGAAGTCTTCAATGTTTCTCCAAAATCACTGAAATAATGTCATTCGATGAAAATGAATAATAGGAAGGTAAAGCAGATGAGCCATTTGAGAAGCAGAAAGAGTGCAGAGAGCAGAAGAGTGGCCTAACCAACCGAAGAAAGTAAAAGTATTGGTCGGGGATGTCGATCCTTTGGAGGGTGGACATTGTGGATTATCCTGGAATCAATCTGCATCACTGAGTTGATTTGGTCAACATGCTAGGAATCAAAGATGGGTCTGAGAACCAGGATCATTCATAAAACTGATGAATCACAAAACTGGTGATTTAGAAGGAGAGGTCAAATTTGAGTAGAGAATATCTGAACATTGTTTGATACTGGCTTTGTTAGAGAATAAAGGAATCTAGAAGCCTCTAGCTTCCAGTGCATTGACAGTTCCAGCCAGTACAATCAAAGGAATTAAACCATAATCTCACTAAGACAAAAGAGGCATCTCTGATTGTGTTAGGTTTCCAAATACTGGATTACAATCAGAGAAATCAGTCAGTGAAATAAAGCTGTATATCAATATAAAAATATACATTGTCACCAACTTAGCACATTAGGGGAAATTTGAGCATAACCATGTATTTTTCAGATTAGGGTAGAAAAAATGTATTTATCTCAACATTTTCTGTCTTACCTTGATTCCCTGAACAAATTAAATAAAAATTTTAAATGATAAATCATAAATATTCCCATGAAATAAAAGTTTCTTATAGAATTGTAAAGCTAATTGTAGGATAGTAGAGGTCTCATTTCCTGACCCCTTAATGTAAAAATTCCTTATTTTTCATAAAGGATACTTGAATATTTGACCCTTCTTTAAGCTGAATGTCAGCCTTGGTTTCTTAAAGTACTCATATATGTATGTAAGTACATTCTGATATGGGCTTCCCCGGTGGCTCAGACAGTAAAGAATCTGCCTGCCAAGCAGGAAAACCCTGGCTCAATCCCTGAGTTGGGAAGATCCCCTGGAGAAGGAAATGGCAACCCACTCCAATGTTCTTGCTTGGAGAATCCCATGGACGGAGGAGCCTGATGGGCTATAGTCCATGGGCACACAAGAGTTGGACACGACTCAGTGATTAAACCACCACCACCACTATACCCTGATATACTTTAATATAGAAGATCATTGTAACAATCAGAACATTTACAAATAGATTTTTCCAAGAAGAGGTAGGACTAACTCAATAGCAATTGAACAAGTAGAAAAAAGTAGTGAATTAACTCTGGAAAGGCAAAGTAACAATACTTTTCAGAATGGGATCACTTGATCAGAAGTTCATGCGTAAGAAGTAAATGCTTATTTTTTTACATATATAACAATAAGTAATACTGGAGGGCACAGAATTTACCTACCTATGGTATTAGCTAAAAGAAGAGTTTTAGGCATTCTTATTTTATTTTCCTAGAAAGCCTTTAGGAGACTCTATTTAATTTATATTTGAAGACATGAATTCCTTAGTTAATATCACTCTGCTTCAATTGCAAAGACCTGTTGACACGTGTCTGCCAAAAGAACACATAATTGCTTTAGCTACACAAATGTCAGTCAGATAGTTGAAACTATCCCACTGACACTGCTATTTGTGTTCTTGTGATTATTTAATTCACTATATTTTTGGTTATGGCAGATTCAATAATATACTGGAAGTTCTAATCTATGTAATAAAATTATACTGATTGAAAGGGAAGAAAATAAAAGCATCCTATTCACAGAGCACTTAATAGTTTATATAGAATCTCCTTTTAAGATACACAAATGAAATGTTAACTAGATTTATTGTGGTGATCATTACGTTGTACATCCCATTTTTTAATATGCAGAAGATATATCTTCCTTGTGAATTGCAATGTTCAATAGTTTTAAGTCCAATATTTTTAAGTTACCAATTCTTCTTAAAATTTATTAATAGTGTTAATACCAGTTCAGCTGGCTTATTTTTAATAGACAAACTAATTCTAAGTTATATGGAGATTGTTAAAAAAAAATCTTAAATTAGTCAAAACAATTTTGAGACAGAAAAAAAATCATTAAATGATTTACACTATCTTATTTTAAGAGTTAGTAAGAAGCTACAGTACTCAAAACAATAAATTTAGCTACACTAAACAATATATTTTCAGTATGGGTGAAAAAGCCTTATATGGAAGAAGATGTTATCTAGGACTTCCAGAGCTAAAGAGAAGTCAGAGTTTCAAAGGACAGGGTTTGCCTCACTTCAGCCTTCAAAGGATTGACTGACTCTCTTGTTAGGGGCTAATGTAGCTCGAGGCTTCAGCTGAAGCAGATGCTCATTCACCACGCTGAACATTCTAGGGCCTTAAGAAGTAGGCTAAATCCACTCCGCCTCTGCCCTACAAATGAACACCAGTGTAGATGATAGCACGTCTGCTTACATCATGCCGCTGCTGCTAAGTTGCTTCCGTCGTGTCCAGCTCTGCTGCACGGTGGACTGCCGCCTGTCAGGCTTCCTCTGTCCCTGGGCTTCTCCAGGCAGGAACACTGGAGTGGTTGCCATGCCGACTCCAGGGGGATCTTCCGGACCCAGGGATCAAACCCATGTCTCATATAACTCCTGCAGTGACCGGCAAGTTCTTTACCACTAGTGCCACCTGAGAAGCTCACTGTTGAGATCTACTGCTAGATTTTAATAAAGTTTTTTAATTAAAATATATACACTTTAGACATAATGCTGTTGCATACTTAATAGACTACAATATGACTGTTACATGCACTGGGAAGCCAAAAAATTGTGTAATTTGTTTCATTATGCCATTAACTTATTGCAATGGCCTGGAACAAAGCTTACAATATATTTTAGGTATTCCTATTTTGAGTTTTATGCTCTAAATAGGGAGTTGAACTGTAATAATTGGTTATTTTCAAGCATAGAGGTTCTGTGGAATAAGTGGTGTTTACATATAGCAATCATATTCCCCAGGATGCTTAGAATATTTGGTCCAGTTCCACTATTAGGAAAAAAAGCAAAAACAAAAGAAGAAGCCTTATGACAGAATGACCCGGAGCCAGAGTAAACACATGTGGATCTGGCCATTTCTAAGTTCGCTCTGAGTCCTAAAAGCCCACACTTTGGCAATTCTAAGTACAGAAGCAAAAAGATGTTTTAAAAATTTTGCCAAAGGAAGTTTTGACCTCCTTGTTTCTCAGACTGTAGAGGAGAGGATTTAACATGGGGATGGCCACCGTAGAAAACACAGACACCGCTTTTTCTTGGCCCATCGAGCAGCTGGAGCTGGGCACAGACGCATGAACGGGACTGTGCCAAAGAAGATGTGACCACCATCCGGTGGGACCCGCAGGTGGAGAGGCTGTGTGCCACCCTTCAGCAGAGCGGAGCCGCAAGGTGGCAGTGAGGATGGAGGGACAAGAAATCAGACTAGTCAGGGGGCACCTCAGCTCGTTAAAACTGGCAAAAGCAAAAATGACAGCTTCACTGACACGAGTGTCAGAACAAGCGAGTTTCAGGAGGGGTGGACTGTCTCGGAAAACGTGGTTGACGACGCTGGAGTGGCAGAAAGACGGCTGGAAGGTGAGGCCTGTGAGAATGGCAGCATTTATGAAGCCGGCGAGGTGTGTGGCCAACACCCCAGGACGTTAAGTTGGGGGGACATAGTGACCGTGTAAAGGAGAAGTTTGCAGACAGCCATGTAACAGTCACCAGGAATCCCTCACTGCCAGTGAAGCAGCCAAAACGGAAGAATTGAGTGCCACACTCACTGAATGAAATGGCTGGGTTCTCTGCCCAGAAATTCACGAGCGCTTAGGGCCAACAACAGAAGAGGAACAGAAGTCAACAGGGACAGGTTACTGAGGGGAGGTGAGTCACTCCTGATTAACAGGACCATGCCAAGATTTCCAAACACAGAGATCATCTAGGTGACTGGAAATGCCGTAGAAAGAAGACTCTGCAGCTCTGGATGCTCGCTGAACCCCAGGAGAATAAATTCAGTCATTGTCGAATGGCTGCTCTTCCCTTTGTCTCAGAATGGATGATTTGCTTGCTGAGATAAGAAAGAAAGCTGTGATATAAATTATGAAAAACAAAATCAGTTTATTCTTTACTGTAAAATTCCTTCTAAAATATCCAAAGAACATGTATATTAAGGCTTTTTATTTTGTTAACTGCAGAACAACAACAAGATTTCTTAAGTGAACTCAGCAACTTTTATCTTAAAATGAGCATTTATCCCTGTGTGTGAAGTTGTTGATAATCAACCCCTGCTTCCCTTCCCTTCCAAAGTTTTTCAGCTCCTCCGTTGATCTGTTTGCCTTCACTGTCTATCAACCAGTTCCTTTGCATTCTCTTTGGCAATGAAATGTGTGACACAGTTGGATATATAATACTTCCGGAATTCAGTTCAGTTTCCTGTTTTCTCTTAAGCCCACTCTAATCAAAGTTTCACTCCATCACTCCACAGAAATTTTTCTTGTCAAGGTTGTCAGGGTTCATTATGTTGCCAAATTCAATGGTGAATTCTCAGTCTCCATCTTTTTGATCTATCAATGATATTTGGCAGAGTTCATTGCTAACTACTCCTTGAAATACTATCATCTCTTGTTTTCCAGGACACAACATTCTGAGCTTTCCTCCCGCCACATGGTTGCTCCTTCTCAGCCTTCTTTGTTTATCCCTCTTTTCTCTGACTGTTAAGATTGGAGTAGCTCAGAACTCACTTTGTGATCCTCTTCTATTTTTTTTTCTATGTACACTCTACCTTCATGATCTTATTCATTCTCATGACTATAAATACTATCTATATGTTTACAACTCCTGAATTTATTCCAGCCCTGACCTCTTTCCCAAACCCCAGACTTATAATGCAGTCACTTACTCACATTTTCACATTAATATCAAATAGTGGCTTAACCTGACTCAAGGCTGATTTGCTCATGACTTCCTTCGATTTTCCCAAACATAACATTCTCTGTCTCAAGTCAGTGACAACTCTCTACTTCCATGTGTTCAAATAAAAAATAAATACAAGCAAATAAATATTGAAGAAATTGTTCTCTTTTCTT
Organism: Antilocapra americana; assembly: GCA_007570785.1. NCBI lineage: Eukaryota > Metazoa > Chordata > Mammalia > Artiodactyla > Antilocapridae > Antilocapra > Antilocapra americana. The sequence continues at coordinate 123,630 of ML661365.1, forward strand.
TCTCACACACTATGTAACTAGTCTGTCAGATAATTATGTTATCTCTATTTTCAAAATATCTACATCAACAAACCAACTACCTCCTTCCATCTTTATTTCTACCCTTAAGGCTCAAGCCAACATCATCTTTCACCTAGGTTACTACTTTAGTCCTTTAACTGACTATTCTTTCTCTAAAATCAGCTAAATTCCACCCTGTAAAATACCACTTAAAAAAATTCACACCCGTTTTGTAGACCTCCATTTTATACATATAAATATACATATATACATTAAATAGATACATGATATGAATGGAATTATAGTCTATATGACATATATGATACTATATGTATGTGTTTATAAATGTTTATGTATATATAGATAGATAAATAGATAAAGGCTGACAACTGCAGTTGTTTCTCAAAGTGTGCATATAAGAGGAGAAAAATCACTTTATTTAATGTACTACACAGTGTATTAAATATGCCAAGTGCTTTGGCACTCTTTCTGCACAAAATTAATTAAATTTCCCTGCTTCATACACACACAAAAGCAAACATATATACACAGAGAGATGCATGCATACATGTGTGTCTGTATGTGTATGCATAGGTTGAATATTCTACATTAGTCATCTCTTATTAGTCATCCTAAACCCCTTTCTTCTAAAAAAAAAATTGTGCTAGTTTAGTTGCTAACCTTAAATTCAGTGTTTCAGATATATTGCAATTTAGAGATTTAGTGTTTTAAAATTTGTGTTTATTTATCTTATTTGGAGGATAATTACAATATTGTGATGTTTTTTGCCTACATCAGTATGAGTCGGCCATAGGCACACATGCGTCCCCTCCGTGCTGAACCTCCCTCCCTGCCAACCCTGTCCCTCCAGGATGTCACAGAGCACTGAGTTTTTGTCTTAATTCCTTGAATGCTTTTTGAATCCTCTTTGAAGCTTTCCATATCTGACCACTTAGAGATAAATTAAATCATCTTACCTGCTGTCCTTAAGACATACTCACTGAAAGTAGTGGTGCTTATAAGTTTAGTTTTATTTATTGGTTTTTGAAGGAATACAATTTTTTTCCTTACAGAGTGAAATTTATAGCCTTGATGAAAATGGAAGTGGCACAAGGAACTCAGCTGTGACAGGCTTAAGATATGGTTAATTAATTCAACAAAGAGTATAAGATCCTACTTCTGAATTTGAGGCTGAGGGTCAGATTATTAAGGTTGTGATGACACTCTTGAGATTTAATCATCTTTGCAAAACACTAAAAAAACGAAAGCCTGAAATATACTAACCCAAAATTAAGACATCCACTTATTTTTCACTGAGATAATTGAGGATGAGATGGCTAGATGGCATCACTGACTTGATGGACATGGGTTTGGGTGGACTCCAGGAGTTGGTGATGGTCAGGGAGGCCTGGCGCGCTGCAGCTCATGGGGTCGCAAAGGTTCGGACATGACTGAGCGACTGAACTGAACTGAACTGAAACCACTGAAAGTTCAAATGGGCCAAAAAGGCACTAGTGATGTTTAAGTGAACAGCAAAATAGATGATATCAAAGCAGTTCAGCTTTCAGATGATTTTGGAAGAGAGGTACTGATAACAAACAATGTTTCCCTGGGAGTTTTCTCCTTTGCAGTATTTTACAACCCTCATACTTTCTAACAGTAATGTTAAATTAATTCTGTTCTCTTAAAGGGCAAAGATAGTTATTGAGAAAGCTGGTACCATGATGTGTGATGTATGATAGTGGTGTTTCTGTACCTACAGTGGTTGCATTATTGTTCTTAAAATTAATATAGCATGTCCAAAAAGTGAAAACCATTTCAGAAGAAATTTTGACAGGTTTATAATATATACATTTTAAAATTATTTTATAATAAATCTCTTCTATAGAGAGAGTAGAGATATCTAAAGATAAAAGGTTGATGGCTTTTTACTTTTTTAATAAATTTATTTATTTTTGGCTGCACAGCATGTGGGATCTTAGTTTCTCAACCAGGGATTGAATCCATGACACCTGTAGTGGAATTGCAATCTTAAATAAAAAGCCCCTGCTTTTAATTTTTTAAAGCATTCTTTAAACCAGTGATGTTTCCTTCACCTGTTTAATCAGAGATAGTCCTTTTTTTGATTGTGTACAACCTTGTATTTAATTAAAATAAGTGGCTGCATTTAATTATTGGACATCTGTAAAACGGAAATTACCTTCTTTTTATTTTATTCTAAACTGTGAAATAAGCAAGTGATAAAATTTTAGAAACCACTACTTCTGTACTCAAAGGCCGTCTTTCAGCTTTTTGTTTGTTTGTTTGTTTTTGCTATTTTCTTAATTTAAGGAATGATTCTTTTCTAAAGATATCAATGGTTGAAGAGCTTCAAAATGCAGAACTCATTTGCACACGTTTGTGATACACACACGTATACCTGTCTGGTACACAGCATTCAGAAAAACCTTTCGAAACTAGTTGTGGCATGTCACCTTTCTTGATAATCCCTACATATTTCTAAGAATGAATTCCTGCTCCTTACCACAGTCAGCTTAGTCCTGCTGGTCTGGCTATTCTCTGCTCACCACACACCTCCTGCTTCTCACTAGTTCTCTTTATCCCCTCAGATAGAGAAAGCCATCTCCAGTCTTTGCCCACAAACCCCCTTTACATAAAAAACCCTTCTCAGTGTGACTACTTCTCTTTCCAATCTTTGTATGCAGCTTGTCTGCCACTGCCCCTTGATCAGTATTTCCCTTATTTCATTTCTGATGTAAATGTCCATATTATATGTATATTATAAGTATTTATGTTCACATAAGGAAAAGAACTATTTCTATTTCATTTAACATTATGTTCTATAATCATTCAATAATACACCATTCATTCACATTTGACCAAATCTTCTGCTTCTGACCATTGCTATCCTCTGTCCACGCAATCAGCCTAGGACCACCAGGAATAGGCCTATAGTAAGATAAAATCAGATTACTGATCCAATGTGAAGAGGAATACCACACACCAGGACTTAGGAGAAAGGGTAGGGTTAAAGCAAAAGTTAAATGAAGAAATATTTGATAGATTCATTTCAAAGCACGGCTGTATGTAACGGGGTCAAAATCAGGTCTAAACCACAAAGTAGCTGCAGGGTCTTGGTTCCTTGGAAACTACAAAATTAAGATATATGTGAAATGTGGCATCCAAAAACCCTTATCTGAAGTTCTGCATCTGAGTTAAAAATTGAGAATTCTTCTATCAAGGCCCTTTACATACTTCATGTAAAGATAGTCAAAGTTAAGATAATTCAGCTTATTGATATGATTTGAAGAAATCACCTACAGAGGGTCTATGGTTTTAGAGAAGCAAGATTTTTCAGAGAGTAAGAAAAGAGTAGTCACTCAATAAAGGGTGTTGCTTTGACACATGAAACCTGTGGTTTGTCCTTGGGGGAGCCATGATGCTTGTTGAGTTTGCAGCTGGAACGATGTGCCTTTGATGAGTTGGCAGGGCAGGTATTGACCATCAGAGCTACTTTTCACTCCATCACTTCATATGCAGAAGTCAATCATCTTATATTAACAGCTGACCTAATGTCCCATTGAGAGCTCTCATGTCCTCTGCTTTGCCAGAGCTCTTCTCAGAGCCCCTTTCACATCTCGGTTCCTTAGGCTACAGATCAAGGGGTTGAGCATGGGTGTGATCACAGTGTAGAACACCGCGATGATCTTGCCCCCAGCCCTGGAGGTCTTTGACTGGGGTCTCACATACATGAAGATACCAGTTCCATAGAATAAGGCCACCACTGTCAGATGGGAAGCACAGGTGGACAGAGCCTTGTGCCTTCCAGAGGCTGACCGCATCCTGAGAACTGTCAGAAGGATTCGAGCATAGGAAACAACAATGAGGAGAAAAGGAATCAAGACAATGATGACAGTGAAGATGAAAGCAACCATCTCGGTAAACGAGGTGTCAGTGCAAGCCAGCCTCAGGATGGAAGGAACCTCACAGAAGAAATGATCCAGGACATTGGGTCCACAGTAGGGCAAACTCAAAGTGAAGATGTTGATGACCGTGGAACTCAGGAAACTACTGGTCCAAGAAATGCCTGCCAACTGCACACAGGTGCTTTGGTTCATAATGACTGTGTAGTGAAGAGGGTGGTAGATGGCCACATACCTGTCGTAAGCCATGACACCAAGGAGAACGCACTCAGTCATTCTAAAGGAGAGGGAGAAATACATTTGAGTAGCGCATCTAGAAAATGGGATGGTCTTCCTTCTGCCCACCATGTTGGACAGCATTTGTGGGACATCAGTGGATGTGTAGCAGATATCCAGAAAGGATAAATTAGTGAGGAAGAAGTACATTGGAGTTTGGAGACGTGTTTCTATCTGGATGATAGTTATAATAATAATATTCCCCACCACGGTTAATAAATAGAAGAACAAGAACATAATAAAAAGAATGAGCTGCATCTTTGGCTGTGATGAGAGCCCCAGGAACACAAATTCGGTCACAGTGACATTTGTTTTTATCATATTCATTTTTGAGGTCACCTCTCTTTCCTAGAACCATCCACTCATCTGAAGAAGAAACCAAATGCCTTTTAGGTCACAATGTTGGAAATTTAGGACATAAGTACAGCAGCAAGGAGAAGTCTTGGTCTGATGATATAGCTTGAGTATCTGAGTTGTATTACATGTGGGAAGCATTTCTTCTGCTTTCAAAGGAAATATTCCAAGAGAATAGTCAAACTCAAACACTGATGAAGTGAAGTAGATATTCTTGTCTTTTCTCTAAGGGTGTGTGCTCTTGGCTGTTCATAATCTTCTCAAGGGCTTCCTCGGGGGCTCCGTGGTAAAGAATCTGCCAGCAATGCAGAAGACACAGAGACACGTGTTCGGCCCCCAGGTTGGGAAGACCCCCTGGAGGAGGGTGCAGATCCCACAGCAGTGTTTTTGCAGGAGAATCCCATGGGCAGAGGAGCCTGGCGGGCTACAGTCCATGGGGTCGCAGAGTCGGACAGGACTAAAGTGACTGAGCACACATGCACGCAGTCTTTCCAAATCATACCTGTTCTTCAAAACCTTACTTATGCTTCTCTCTTCGAACAGATCTGATTATGTCTGTGTTCTGCACCCAGCAACAGCATTTTGTAGCACTCAAGTAAAAAGCAATAAAGGGCTTTGCTTCATGTGCTACCCGCTAACCTTAAAGGAAAAACCAGAACAGCAGCCTGTGTATCTGCTGTATCACCTTGATGCAACTTTCTAGTGATTAGACACTCTGATATCCTAAGAACCAAGAGTGTGCACGCAATCACAAAACCAGTGATGGATTGCACTAACTGCCAGTTCCCCCAGCTTCACAACTTTCATGCAGCGGGGTCCTGGATGGTTTTATTATATATATATATATATATACACACACACACACACTCATACACACAATAAGAATAATAATAGAACCAACTTTTTGAGGATTAAATAATGTGTATAAAGAATTATGTATGTAGACAATGTATATATAATATGTATAAAAACAATGTAAGACAATGCTTACATGTAAAACATTGTTCACAAATAACACCTATTATTAATAGCCCTAATAATACACAGTGTTTCTGCATTTATCCAGAATTTATTTCTCTAATAAAAAAACATTTCAGAGAAATGATAGCATTAAAAAGGATCCAGACAAGTTAAGCTTACTTGGTCAATTCACAGAGAGCTCCTCAGCCTCTATGCCTGTGTTTACCTACTCTCGGTTTATGTACAGAGATATCAATGGTGTGTGTGGTTAACGGATTTGCAGCAGATCACATCAAAAGCAGGGAGTTGGAAAGGTATGGAGTAATGAGGAGTCCTAGAGGAGGGCACAGTTACAATATCAAGAAGCTGCCAGTTATTCATCTACTCACTCTTCATTCTTTTTCTTTCTGTCTTCCTTTGAAATCTGTCTTTTCAATAATCTAGTATGTGCCAGATGCTGGGCTTGCTCTGATAAACACAGCAGACACTTTGATACTTTCATAAACCTTACTGGCCATATGAAGTTGAGATGAAGGAAACAAACTGATCCCCAAGAAACTGAGGAATTGTCATAAATGTCCCAAGAAGATCTGCAGATGATGAAAAAGACTGCTTTAGGCAAAACATTATTTTCAAATAACATTAATTTGCATGTGATACATTTTAGACAGTTTTCTTATATTATGATTTAAATCAAGGCTTTTCAAACCAAATAGCTCAGTGAGCTGATAAACCAAAGGATCTAAAATATGAAGTCCAGAGATACAGGAGAGATGGATCTGGACAGAGGCCTTTCAGACTCTCCAAACAGCAGTCAGAAAGTCCTTCTGAAAACAAGAGCCATTCAGGTAATGTTTAAGAGTGATTAGCATTAAAGCAAAGGATGTGCAGAGTGAGTTTCTCAGCTGACAGCAAGTTGGCCCACAGTGAGCAGGGCCTACCACTGGAGAGCTGAGATCACAGGCCAGGCTCCGCCATTCGCCAGCCAGGGGCCTTGCTTGCACAATTCCTACCATCAGTCTGCGCTTAGCCTTACTTACCCGCAGGACAGGGGCAAGAGTGGCATTCTCATAGAGCAGATGGACCAGGTGAATGACATAATACACGTGAAGCACCTCGAGCAGAGTTAGCTCTGTCTTGTGAGGACGCAAGGTATGGTAACTCTATCATTATATGCATATATATGCAATCCTCATCAGGGTAGCTTCATTCAGCGCCCAAGACAGGAATTATGAGCACTCCTAATCTCTACACCACACCATAGATAAACTAAGTCTTTTAAGAATAGAAAGAAGGGAGTGGCTACCCACTCCAGTATTCTTGCCTGGAGAAGTCCATGGACAGAGCAGCCTGATGGGCTGCGATCGGTGGGTTGCCAAGGGTCAGACACGACTGAGCACGTGCACACACACACGCACACGCACATGCACACACACATGTACTCTCACACACACACACTGAGGCAATTAAATCACTTTTCCACCTGAACCCAACCCCTAGGAAAAGAAATCTTTCTATATGGAAAAGAAAAAAAATCACTTTAAAAAGTGACATTAAATGCTACCTATTATAATTCTCTATTACATGACAAACATGTTTAAGTACTTTGCTGATAGTAAATCATATCTTCACAACAACTCCAATAGAAATTATGTCCATTTTAAACATGAGAAAATTGATGGTCAGAGGGTATACAACTGTCCCAAAGTTAAGATATTTAGCAAAGCCATAAATTTATTTGTGAGTTTACCTAAGTCGAAAATGCCCATTAGTTACATAATGTATTGCTTTATTTTACTATTATTATTTTAATATCTCAATAAGCAATTGCAATCAGGAACATCACAGATAAAATACCTAAAGCTGTTGTGTAGAAATAGTCTTCATATCTGTCCTCACCACATATTCATGCAAAAAAAAAAAAAAGGGACATGATATCCATGTGTAAAAACTACAATTCCATGAAAATAAAGCTTCCTCTATGATAACCACAAATGAGACACTGCTATAATCTAACCCAACCTTTTTATAGATTAAAAATAAAGATAATTTTTAAATAAATAAATAAATAAATGAGATAATGAATGCATATACAGTGAAATCCCTAAGCTATCTGAGTTTTCTCATCTCAGTACCTTAGGCTGAATCTTAGATTCTTGAGGGATGATGTCCCAAGACAAGTTATTAAAATTTAATTAACTATTTGTTCTGAGCGAGTCCTGGTGCTGTGTGTATTGATCCCTCCCTTCTTTTCCGTCTCCTATATTTGATCCATTACCAGGTTAAACAATGCCTTCCAAGTAACCAGGGTGTTCTCAACCTTCCGTGTTGCCTAATTCTAGCAATCATAAGAATGGATGCATTCAACACAAAAACAGCAAACTCTAAAGGGCAGGTGCCAAAGACTGTGCACAGAGTCATGTCCTAAAACCAACTGGGATTTAGAGATGATTATGGTCCTAGAATACTCTCAGTTGTCCACATGGACTATTTGAGCCCTAGATTCTCTTCTCCCTGGTCATGCTAAACTCTGGAATCATCCACAACTGCATAGCTGATAAACACAAACTGTTCATAAGGAAACAGTAAGGGCAGCACGGAGACTTACTAGTTTTGTAAGCTCAAGCATATCATCTCACTTTCTTGAGTTTATTCATTTTCAAAACGGACATTAAAATATTCAGACCACTACATCGTGCCCTCGTTATGAATCTAAAGGGAAGAAAAGAAGGAAAAAAGAAAGGAGGGAAGAAAAGAAACAAGGGAGAAGGAGGGAAGGAGAGAGGAAGAAAGAGCAAACTAGAAAGCTATTGTTAATTAAGTCCTTTCAACGTGCAAAGAGCCACCTGAGTCAAACAATGTCTCCACATGATAAGATAACTTAACCTCATAATTCTCAACTTCTGAATGCATTGTAGTTGGTTGTTGTCGCTTGTTTAATATCAATCCCCAGGACATATCCTGAATCAAAATCTCTGCAGATAGGACTCAGATATAGGTATTTTTAAAAGCCCCACAGGTGAGCCCTTGAAATCTTATTTTTTCAACATATTGCTGGGAAAAAGATCCAATTGTGGATTAGACAAAGCCAAGCCCTGAAATACACTGGGAGTTCCTTTTGTTACTTCCACTTTTTTCCCCTACTGTGTTCCAGCTTTTAAGAACTGATGTGTGAAAACCATTTAAAATTTACAACATTCATCTTAGACTTTTCAAAATATCCAATTACATTTTGCTTTAATGATGCTGGAATCTCCCAGCTTAGATCCCCATTAGTTGTCACCTGCTTCAGAGTGCATTGACCCTGGAATTATGGTGGAAGTTACCCAGTAGGCAAAGGTGGAATAGTCCGTGGTAGACATGGCCTCCTTTAACATAGATTTTCTCATTTGAGTCTCAGGATTCTGAGAAACAGAGGGGACTCCATTAGACTGAAATCAGAGCAGATCATGTGATTTGATTTGCATAGTCCATAAGTGATATGGAAAGTGATTAAACATTTCTCATATTAATAGATATGCTGTCTAGGGCCATGGCCATCCCAAGAACATACTACAAACCCTGGAGGCTTCTTGAGCAATGTGAGATTATAAGCTAATGCGATCCATGGTTTATCATGACATTACGTGTGTGTTTACATGTGCAGGTATACATCTTTTTTTTACCTTCTTTTTTAATTTATTTATTTTTCTTTACATTATCATGTTGGTTTTGCTATACATTGACATGAATCCGCCCTGGGTATACATGTGTTCCTCTTCCAGAACCCCCCTCCCACCTCCCTCCCAATTCCATCCCTCTGGGACATCTTTAAATATATGTAAACACATGTAAGAAGTTTCCAGGTGGCACAGTGGTAAAGAATCCACCTGCCAATGTAGAAGATGCAAGAGACAGGGCTTCGATTCCTGATTGGGAAGATCACTTGGAGTAGGAAATGGCAACTTAGTCCTGTATTCTTGGCTGCAAAACCCCATGGATAGAGGAGCCTGGGGGGCTGTAGTCCATGGTGTCACAAAGAGACAGACAAGACTGAGCACACACAAACACACACATAGAAGTTAATGTATTTAATTATGATTATATATGTCATTTTCAAAAGAAAGGTACATAGGGAATAAATTATGCTGGATCTTCTGGATGTGTTCTCATCAAACTTTAATATACATAGGAATAGCATAGTTTTCTTGTTAAAATGCAGATTTTAATTCAGTAGTTCTGAGACAGGGCTGAAGAGTCTTCTTTTCAAACAAGATGCTAATGATGCTGGTTTTGAACCATGCTTTTGAGTAGTACAGTTTTAGCTAAATTATAAGAAGTTTCAGTTTTATTCTGATTACAATATTTGCAAATTTTAAACAGTAATACACTATGATCTGATTTATATTTAAAATTGCTTTTACTATTATGGAGAAAGAATTTAGATAACAGAACACAGGGCAGTGGTACCAATTAGGTGAGAAAATCTGTGGCTCCTCAGATTAGAATTGTATTGATGAAGATGGCTAAAAATGGAAGAAAAAAGAAGAAACAAACAGTCTTATTGAGTTCGTGCATGGCCCCATCCTGGCTGCTCTGGCTAGTTCGCAATGCTCTCACCACTCAAGCCCAGGGCTTTCCAGGGAATGAGGCTCACCAGCATGCTCGCCGTGGGTCCTTCTTGCAAACAAGACCCTCTGGGGGACACTTAACAACAGACTGTGAATACTCCCTCCACAGTCCTTCCCAAGAGATCCACCCATGCGCCTCTTCCAGACTTCCCTGCCACTTACTTTGCAGAGTTTATTCTGAGACCCTGCTCTGTCAGTCGATCAACTAGTTGTCATTCAGTTGCTACGTTGTGTCCGACTCAGGGACTGCAGCACGCCAGGTTTCCCCGTCTTTCTCTGTCTCCCACAGTTTGCTCAACTCATGTCCACAGGGTCAGTGATGCCATCCAACCTCTCATCCTCTATTGCCCGCTTCCCCTCCTGCCCTGAATCTTTCCCAGTATTAGTGTCCTGCCCAGTTAGTCAGCTCTTCACATCAGGTGGCCAAAGTACTATTTATAGAAGTGTAGGGGCACATCGCAGACTACCCTCTTCCCATCATATTATACCCCATGTTAACACTGTACCCCATGGTGTGCTGCACAGACATACTCTGGTCCTTAATTTGTATCCCTATTACTGCTGCCTACCTACAGGAATGAACATTTCTTAGAGGATAGAGCAGTCTATGCTTTACAGTGAGAAAATAAATAACTTGTGACTGAAATAGTCTGTTATGTTTAGAAAATGTGGATGTTTCTACAAATGATTGGGGCAGAGACTAAAAAAACCAGCTTAAAGAGCTGAAGTATCCTAAATATCAAAATAATTTTAATAATAACCAAAATAAAAATTTCACTTGCAACTTAGCAAATCAATGAAAGCCAAGGACTTCAAGGTTTCTCAAGAAATGAAAAATGTACAGATAGTAATAAGAAGAGTAAACATGATAGATTATTTCATTTTTACTGGACTTGAAATGTTATAATTTAATTAAGTATATGACATTAATAGAAATTCAAATAAATATAGATATGTGCATGTTTTATCAGGATAGCAGCAAATGAGAAGTATAAATAGCTATTTTTAAGAAGTTCCAATAAAATTAGAAGCTCTACAAAGAACAATAAGGAAAATCAGCATTGATAAATATTACTAATAATCAATAATTGTTACATCAAATAGGTAAGTTGAGACAAAGTAAATAGATAACAGTTCTTAAATGAAAGCTAATTATGCTGACTTAATTGCTGACATTGTAGAGGGAAACAGTGCATTTATTTTTTTATTTTTATTTTTTTGATGGGAGTAACTGATTATTTTTTTTAAATTTCCTTTACTTTATCGTGTTGGTTTTGCCATACACTGACTTGAATCCGCCATGGGTATACATATGTTCCCCCTCCAGAACCCCCCTCCCTCCTCCCTCCCGATTCCCTCCCCCTCGGTGCACCTGCCCTAGCATAGAACCTGGGCTGGCGATTGATTTCACATATGATAATTAACATGTTTCAATGCCATTCTCCCATATCATCCCACCCTTGCCCTCTTCCACAGAGTCCACGAGACTGTTCTATACATCTGCATTTCTTCTGCTGTCTCGCATTCAGGGTTCTCATTACCATCTTTCTAAATTCCATATATATGCGTTAGTATACTGTATTTTTGTTTTTCCTTCTGGCTTACTTATTCTAGCAAATAGAATCCAACAACACATTAAAAAGATCATGCATCATGATCAAGTAGGCTTTATCCCAGGGATGCAAGGATTCTTCAATATTTGCAAATCAATCAATGTAATACACCACATTAACAAATTGAAAAATAAAAACCACATGATTATATCAATAGATGCAGAGAAAGCCTTTGACAAAATTCAACATCCATTTATGATAAAAACCCTCCAAAAAGCAGGAATAGAAGGAACATACTTCAACATAATAAAAGGTATATATGACAAACCCACAGCAAACATTATCCTCAATGGTGAAAAACTGAATGCATTTCCCCTGAAGTCAGGAACAAGACAAGGGTGCCCACTCTCACCGCTACTATTCAATATAGTTTTGGAAGTCTTGGCCACAGCAATCAGAGCAGATAAAGAAATAAAAAGGATCCAGATTGGAAAAGAAGAAGTAAAACTCTCACTGTTTGTAGATGACATGATCCTCTACATAGAATACCCTAAAGACTCTACCAGAAAATTACTAGAGCTAATCAGTAAATATAGTAAACTTTCAGGATACAAAATCAACACACAGAAATCCCTGGAATTCCTATACACTAACAATGAGAAAACAGAAAGAGAAATTAAGGAAACAATTCCATTCACCACTGAAACAAAAAGAATAAAATATTTAGGAGTATTTCTACCTGAGTGCATTTATTAATTAGAATAAAGCTATCATAAAATTAAATTATTTTTACTTATATATTAATATATAATATTATTTAATGTTGGCTGACATTTTTAGAAAGAATTTTAGAATGAGATATCATTTTGAACAAGAAACTATTGTTTAAAATGGTGAACATAGGGGAACTAAGATGGTGGAGGAATAGGACGGGGAGAACACTGTCTCCCCAATAAATATACCAAAAGAACTTTTAAAGGCCGAGCAAACTCCAAAAAACAGGAACTGAATGCTGGCAGAGGACATCGGGCATCTGGAGGGGCGACCCATTGCCGACATGAGGAGTAACAGTGAGGAAACCTAGACTCACCCACCAGAAAACCACACAAGCCTTCCCATCCAGGAAACTTCGACAAACCACACATCCAACCCCTCCCATAGAGAGGAATCCCCACAATAAAGGGACAACACAGCAAGATAAACAAGATGAAAAGGCAGAGAAATACCCAGCAAGTAAAGGAACAGGATAAATACCCCCTAGACCAAACAAAAGACGAAGAGATAGGAAGTCTACCTGACAAAGAATTCCGAATAATGATAGTGAAAATGATCCAAAACCTGGAAAATAAGTTGGAGTTGCAGCTCAATAACATGCAGGCAAGGATTGAGAAGATGCAGGTAAACTTTAACAAGGACTTAGAAGAAATGAAAAAGAGTCAAAATACAATAAATAATGCAATAAATGAGATCAAAAACACCCTGGAGGGAACCAATAGTAGAATAACAGAGATAGAAGACAGAATAAGTGAGGTAGAAGACAGAATGGCAGAAATAAATGAAACAGAAAGGAAAAATGAAAAAAGAAATAAAAGAAATGAGGACAATCTTAGAGACCTCTGGGACAATATGAAACACACCAATATTCGAATCATAGGAGTCCTAGAAGAAGAAGACAAAAAGAAAGACCATCAGAAAATTCTTGAAGAGATAATTGTAGAAAACTTCCCTAAATTGGGGAAGCAAATAGCCACTCAGGTCCAAGAAACACAGAGAATCCCAAATAGAATGAACCCCAAGCGGGACACCCCAAGACACATATTAATCAAATTGGCAAATATCAAATACAAAGACCAAATATTAAAAGCAGCAAGGGAGAAGCAAAAGATAACTCACAAGGGGAATCCCATAAGGATAACAGCTGATCTCTCAACAGAAACGCTTCAGGCCAGAAGGGAATGGCAGAGCATAATTAAAGTCATGGAAGAAAACAACCTACAACCCCGACTACTGTACCCAGCAAGGATCTCATTCAAATTTGAAGGAGAATTCAAAATTTTCTCAGACAAGCAGAAACTGAGAGAATTCAGCAACACCAAACCAGCCCTCCAACCAATGCTAAAGGAACTTGCCTAGATAGGAAACACGGATGGGATAGATAATCTGGAACCCAAAACAATAAAATAAATGGCAGCGGGATCATACTTATCAATAATTACCTTAAATGTAAACGGGTTGAATGCCCCAACCAAAAGACAAAGATTGGCCGATTGGATACAGAAACAAGACCCCTATATATGTTGTCTACAAGAGACCCACCTCAAACCTAGGGACACATATAGACTGAAAGTTAAAGGCTGGAAAAAGATATTCCATGCAAATAAAGACCAAAAGAAAGCAGGAGTGGCAATACTCATATCAGATAAGTAGACTTTAAAATAAAGGCAGTGAAAAGAGATAAAGATGGACATTACATAATGATCAAAGGATCAATCGAGGAAGAAGAAATAACAATTATAAATATTTATGCACCTAACATAGGAGCTCCACAATATGTAAGGCAAATGCTAACAAGTATGAAAGGGGAAATCAACAACAACACAACAATAGTGGGAGACTTTAATACACCACTCACACCAATGGACAGATCAACTAGACAGAAAAGTAACAAGGAAATTCAAACTTTAAATGATACATTAGACCAACTAGACCTAATTGATATCTATAGGTCATTCCACCCCAAAACAAGGAATTTCACCTTTTTCTCAAGTGCACACGGGACCTTCTCCAGGATACATCACATCCTAGGCCATAAATCTAACCTTGATAAATTCAAAAAGATTGAAATCATCCCAAGAATCTTTTCTGACCACAATGCAGTGAGATTAGATATCAACTACAGGAGAAAACCTTTCAAAACTTCCAACATATGGAGGCTCAACAACACACTGCTGAATAACCAACAAATCACAGAAGAAATCAAAAATGAAATTCAGTTATGCATGGAAACGAATGAAAATGAAAACACAACAGCCCAAAACCTATGGGACACTGTGAAAGCAATGCTAAGGGGAAAGTTCATAGCAATACAAGCTCACCTCAGGAAACAAGAAAAAAATCAAATAAATGACCTGACTTTACACCTAAAGCAACTAGAAAAGGAAGAGATGCAGAAGCCCAGGTCTAGTAGAAGGAAAGAAATCTTAAAGATGAGGGCAGAAATAAATGCAAAGGAAACAAAAGTGACCATAGCAAAAATCAACCAAGCCAAAAGCTGGTTCTTTGAGAAGATAAATAAAATTGACAAACCATTAGCCAGACTCATCAAGAAACAAAGGGAGAAGAACCAAATCAACAGAATTAGAAATGAAAACGGAGAGATCACAACAGAAAACACAGAAATACATAGGATCATAAGAGACTATTATCAGCAATTATATGCAAATAAACTGGACAATTTGGATGAAATGGACAAATTCCTAGAAAAGTATAACTTTCCAAGACTAAACCAGGAAGAGATAGATAATATCAATAGACCCATCACAAGCACGGAAATTGAAACCGTAATCAGAAATCTTCCAAAAAACAAAAGCCCAGGACCAGATGGCTTCACAGCTGAATTCTACCAAAAATTTAGAGAAGAGCTAACACCTATTCTACTCAAACTCTTCCAGAAAATTGCAGACGAAGGGAAACTTCCAAACTCATTCTATGAGGCCACCATCACCCTAATTCCA
>ML661365.1:140896-187591 GCA_007570785.1 Antilocapra americana
AATGCAAATCAAAACCACAATGAGGTACCACTTTACACCAGTCAGAATGGCTGCCATCCAAAAGTCTACAAGCAATAAATGCTGGAGAGGATGTGGAGAAAAGGGAACCCTCTTACACTGTTGGTAGGAATGCAAACTAGTACAGCCACTATGGAAAACAGTGTGGCGGTTCCTTAAAAAGCTGCAAATAGACCTGCCATATGACCCAGCAATCCCACTGCTGGGCATATACACCGAGGAAACCAGAATTGAAAGAGCCACGTGTACCCCAATGTTCATCGCTGCATTGTTTACAATAGCCAAGACATGGAAGCAACCTAGATGCCCATCAACTGAGGAATGGATAAGAAAGCTGTGGTACATATACACAATGGAATATTACTCAGCATTAAAAAAAAAATTCATTTGAAGCAATTCTACTCAGATGGACGAAACTGGAGCCCATTATCCAGAGTGAAGTAAGCCAGAAGCAAAAACAACAATACAGTATATTAACGCATATATATGGAATTTAGAAAGACAGTAATGAGAACCCAACATGGGAGACAACAAAAGGAACGCAGATGTATAGAATAGACTCGTGGACTTTGTGGATGAGGGTAAGGGTGGGATGATATGGGAGAAGGGCATTGAAGCATGTTAATTGTCATGTGTCTAATCAATCGCCAGCCCAGGATTGATGCTCGGGACTGGTGCAGCGAGATTTCCTGGGGGGGAGGGTGGAGGGAGGGGGGATCCGGAAGGGAAGCATATGTAAACCCATGGTGATATCATGACAATGTATGGCAAAAACAATAAAATAAATAAATAAATAAAAGATTGCAAAAAAAAAAATAAATAAAATGGTGAACATAAAAAATCATATTGATATTAAAATTTAACTATAAAAAATAAAAGGAACCATTTGACACATTGCTCCTATTTTATTTACTTTAAGAAAACTGTTCTATTTTTCAATAAGAAACCTCTGCTGGCTCAAGAATAGTTTTACTTATTTTTATATTAGTTCAACTCCAAGGAAGATCTAAATAATATTATTAAAACATAAAAAGATTACAAATAAGTATATGAAAAAAAATCTTGGAGAGATTTTTTTCCCAATGCTAAACACTGACTATGGACATGAGGAATAAATTAAGCCTCTGGTATTGATGCTAACCACATTTTGCAAGGATTGCATTGGGAATGTTTTGTCTTTTTTAAGTATTTTGAATTTAAACAATTCAAAAGAATCAATCATGATAAATGTTTAATTATAATACGAATTCTTAAGGTTCTTGAGGAAACTGAATTCTTGAATCCCATAAGGGTGCAATGTGCTGATAACTTGGGCTTGATTAATCCTTATAGATCATTCTCTTTGGTTTACCACTTTTATAAACCAATCCCTTACATGCTTTCCAGACTCTTGCCAATACAGATTAGTGAGAACTCATAACTTTTTTAGTGTGCATTTCCCCTAAGAGCAAGTTTTTGATTTCATCATCTGGGCAAGCAATATTTAACTCTTGCTCTAAACGTGACGTGGCGTGGTCAGGTCGAGTGTCGAGAATTACATGAGCTTGTTAGTCCCTAAGTGCAGTCACTGAAAGGTTTTCGTCCAGGGAAAAGCTGATTCTTTCAGAAAGGGGAAATTAGGGATTGCCTCTTAATGCAAGGGATTTTATTTTTACCTCTGTTCTTGTCTGCCCAATGTCCCTATCCCATTACTTTATGATCTCAATTATTCTCTCCATCATTTCATATAGTTTACCACAAAACCCCTAGCATTTAATTAACACATCTTTTCTGCAGTCCTTATAATCAGGCCCTGGCTTAAACCTCAACCTGAACTTTCCTAAAGGACTAGCGTGGCTGGAAAACTCCTTCAAACCTACCACTGGGGCATTCCAAATGTTCTTTCATGTTCCCAGTAGGATAATTATAGCTTTCAATTAAAAAGACCCCATGAATTTTACAACCAATATTACCATGGTCATGATGAATGCTACAACCAACTGATTTTTCAGTGCTTTGTTCTCCGACTGCATTTCATGCTGTGCCTTGACTGGGGACAGTTTAAGCTATCATGACACTACTACATGCCAGGGCTCACCAGTGTCCCCTTTCTCTGGCAAGTGGCGTATCTGCACACTTTTTAACTATGTCAGCAAACGAATCCCAGAGATCCAGTTAAAAGGCCTGACTCTAGGGCTACATCTAATGTTAAAAGGTGAGATCACTAGGCAACACGTAATCTAACTCCTGATTTTTGCTTTACTAAATGCACACAATGGCTTGCCTAACCTGTTGATTTCTTTTCCTGGATTAGAAGGAATAAGAATGAAGAATTATGCAGTTAAAGAATGATTGATCTTCTACCCATCCCACACTTCTTCTCTTAAGCAAATTTGCCACATGGGCAGGTTGGCATCCAATTGCAGGTGGACCACATAGGCAAAAGAGCATCCAGAGGGAGGTCAGGAGAAGTCAGCAGTCTGTACACAAAGGAAAAATGATGAAGAGTCTAACCTCTTCCTTTGATGATTAACTGAGATTATTTCTCCATTTTCCCTTTACAAATTGTCATGGCTGAGCAGGATCTTGGGAACTGGTCTTCAGACAAGAGTTCACCTTCTCCCCAGGTGGCTGGCTTTTCTGAATAAAGCACCTTTCCTTTTTACCAGCATTTGCCCCTTGATCACTGGCTTTGAGTGATGAGCATCTGAACCTGAGCTGGTAACAGAAATAGGTATTCTGAACCCAGTCTTTTCTTTGTATTTCCTCCTCTCATTGAAAAGTTAACTGACTTAGTTCATGTAGGTTCATCTCCTGGAGCAGAAAGCAGGATGGCAAATGATGGTACACCATCCAGAAGGAGAAGTGGAAGCCATCTGAGCACCCCCACAGACATATAGATACCTATCTGTATATTAATATTCAAAGGTAAATAGTAGATATATTTGCTATATATATGTTTGGATACAGCAAAACTCAATATAGAGGTACAGAAAATTATGGTTGAATATGTCTATCCCTGGGGAATCACAGTCTCCTTTCCTGGGTCCAAAAGATCTGCTGGGGAAGGGATAGGCTACCCACTGCAGTATTCTGGGACTTCTCTGGTAGCTCAGACAGTAAAGAATCCACCTGGAATGTGGGAGACCTGGGTTGCATTCCTGGGTTGGGCAGATCCCCTGAAGGAGGGTCTTGGCGACCTGGCAAGCCACTCCAGTATTCTTGCCTGGAGAATTCCCATAGACAGAGGAGCCTGGCGGGCTACAGTTCACGGGGCTGCAGAAAGTCAGACATGCCTGAGAGACTAAGCACAGCACAGTCCAAGAGATAACCTTTCAGAGGGCTCTGAGAAATTTCTCCAAGAGGAACGGGAAGGAGCTAGGATATGGAGTAATTTTGCAACAAAGGGCAGGTTGTCTGAGCATCAAAAATTTATTGCAAATGAAAGAAAACCAGATATCCCAAGTTAAAGAATTAAGCACTTTCCTACGTCTGGGAAGATGCAAGCGTCTGGACTCTCTGAAATCTCTCCTTTGCTGTGAGCCTCAGCTGTCCGGGGCCAGTGTCCTGCCCTTCCCACCCTAAGGTCCTTCAGAGCTCACCGCAGGGAGTGGCTGCAGTCTGGGGCAGGTCTTCTATTCTTTCCCGAGCTCCCTCGGGGCTCAACAGCTTGCTGTCCTGCTGGCTGCAATTGTTAGCGACTGTGACATCCTTGGTTTACTGAAATAGCAGGAAATACTCCATTTTTTTCAGCTCTATAGAAATTGACAGACTTTTTGGTTGATTGCCTTTTAGAGACTTTCAAAGGCAATTAACCAAAAAGTTTTTAAGTCCTGAGGTACTTCAGGAATCATATGCACAGGGGACCCTGAGCAAGTATAAGTCATGTGGATCCAGTGTTGGCTGTGGCTGTGAGTTATAGGTAAGTGACCTGGACCTGGGTGAGGTGAGTATAATGTTTCTGTACTCACACTCAAGGTTGGCTGAAAGTATAGGAGACCCAGGACTTTGCCAGAAATGACTTGGACACTGCTTAGAAGCATTTATCTGAAACCACATGCATGAGGTACTCCTGCTGACAGCATCTGATTCTCTCAGCATCATCTTACTGGTGTTGAGTTCAGGTGTTATAACCAAAAGGGCAGGGACCCATGGAGCCCGCAAGGAACTCTTAGCCTAGTATCAGATATGAAAGAAGGTGACTCAGTGGTTAAGCACCAGGTCTCTGGGATAATTTTTAAACATATGTGTAATTGATGTTGCAGAAATAGATGTTAAAATGCTGTGTAACAAACAGTAAGCACAGTACTTGACTCAGAGTAAAGCATTCAAAATTAGCTATCACTTTATAAATAATAAAATTTTAATATCGTCTTGAGAACCAGAGAACAAAATAGAGAATACTGAGTCCAGGAATTTTCAAATTTTTTCCCAAAAGAAATAGATACCACTTTCAGTGGTCATGCATCCATGCTTTCAAAGATTTTACCCAGCCACAATATAGTTCTAAATTTGTATTGTGTTTCATGTAAAATAAGCAACCCATAAAACCTCCTAATAAGCTTAGGAATTAAGATGAGATAAACATGGAACTACGTGTGTTTTCCATTTAAAGCATACAGGAAAGAATATATTCTAATGGAGGAAAAGAGAAAAAGTTAAACTAATGAGATGTGTAAGTGTGTGTTTGTTGCTCAGTTGTGTCTGACGCTGTGACCCCATGGACCATTGCCCACCAGGTCATCTGTCCAAGAGACTTCCCAGGCAAGAGTAGTGGAGCAGGTTGTCATTCCCTTCTCCAGGGGATCTTCCCGATCAAGGGATCAAACCCAGGTCTTCAACATTACAGGCAGATTCTTTACCATTGTAGCCATCAGGGAAGCTCCAATTATATGTATATAATATTAGGTAATGAGCAGCTCTAAGGAGAATAATAAAGTATAAAAAAGATATCAAAAATGTCAAGGAAGTGGATTACAGTACTTTGGTCAGGGAGCACCTGAAAGGAGTGATACTACCAGCAATTGATACTGTAAGAAGGGAGGGTGTTTGTTACAAAGATATCTGGGTAAGGGTGCTCTGACCACAGGAGGCAGCGCTCTATGGTTCTTAGGAAAGTCAGTTTATTTTACAAACTGAAAGGAGGGCGACAGGGCTGGAGAGGAGTGAACAGTGAGGGAGAACAGTAGGAGCCAGAAGCAGGAGGGGAATGAGCTTGTGAAACTGTACAAGGATTTGGGCTTTACTTTGAATAGACTCTGACATCACTGGCGTGTTTGAAGATGAAAACAAAATCTATCTGGTATTTTAACAGGGTCCCTCTGGCTGCCCTGTTGAGAGACTCCAGTGAGGTAAGGGTGGAAGTGGAGAGGATGCAGGAAGGCCATGAAGGAAGCTCTGCAATAATGCAAACGTGAGATGAGAGTGGAGCTGGGAACAACTGGTCAGGCTCTGCATATATTTTGAAGATAGAACCAGGATGCTGCTGACTAGTCACCTACAGGATAAAAGACAAAAAGGAGTTCAAAACATCCAGTGATTATTCTTAAACAGAGATAATTCATTTATTGCACTGAATGTCTGAGAGCAAAGTAAGCTTTGAGAAGATAGTTAGAAACAGTTTTTCCTGATGTTAAGTAGGCATTTAGATCCATGAGTCTGAAGTTCAGAGAAAAAAAATGATCAAGAGATGATACAGGTGGATAGACAGATAGGGAGGTAGGGTCTCATATATAGAGATAACTCACAATCAGTAAACTGTATGGTCCACCAAGAGGTAACCGTGGATGGACAAGAGAAGAGATTCGAGGGTTGTTTCTGGGACTTGCCCAAATTCAAAACGGTGCGGTGGGGGTGGGGGTGGGGTGGGGACTAGCACTGAGCATGCGCGCCGTTAGAAGGAGAAGAAAACCAAAGCAGGTCTGATGACCTGCAAACAAAGTGAAGAGAATGTTTGCAGCAGGAAGGACTGATGAGCTATTTCAAATGCTGTTTAAAGATCAGATCAGGTGAGCATTAGAACGGTCATTGGATTCAGGCTTTGAGTGGTCGTTTAGCCTTGATGAAGAAGACTTTAGAGGGTACAAGTGACAAAAGCCTAGGAGGAACACTCTTAAACTTTTTGATATTTTATTCAGAAGTAAGTTTCATTAACAGATCAATAGTCTAGTGAAAATGGAGTGTTTTTATAATTTTCAAGACAAGCAGGAAACAGCATTCTATTCACCAGAAATTTTGCTTATTTAGACATATAGTGACAGGCTGGTGGGAAGTTAATGTGACTGAAACTGTCTCTTAAGTGTAATACAAATGCACAACAGCTAGATATATTCCTGTCTATCCATTTCAATAGAACATCTATAATCTATATTCAGGGAATCCTGAAAAGAGTGAGCAAATATCATTATCATCAGATAGAATTCATGTTTTCATAGTTATATTCTAAGACATGTGTTTTTGCCTAATAGTTGCTGAGGGAAAAAATCCTTAATAATAAAAATTATTATGGGGAACACATGTACACCCGTGGTGGATTCATGACAATGTATGGCAAAACTACTATAATATTGTAAAGTAATTAGCCTCCATTTAAAATAAATAAATTTATATTAAAAATAATAAAAAATTAAAAATAAAAAATATATAATTAGGGCATGTTTCTAGTACTGTATTAATTATGCAATATGTATGAATTCCATCTAAACTGTGTCTTTAGATTATTGCTAATATATTTTTTACTGTTAGAATATGTATAAAATACATTTAACCCTGTGTACTTTATAATTTTGTCATTGTATATCATCCTTCAGTATATATTTTCCCCCCAATTTTGTAAATATTCCCTGTTTTAAATCTGGATACTTTCTTATCCACATAGATATTATTATTGCCTATGAATTTAATTTGCTGAACAGTGTCCCAGTATATGGAAGCACTGAAAGAAAAAATACTTATTCTTTTGAAAATATAATGAAAATACATGGAATTCAGCATTTCAGATATTTAAAAAGTTACAATTTAAGCTGAAAAGTCAAGCATTTAGCAAAAAGCAAATTGACATTATAAAGACTACTAAATCACAGTAAATAGAAGTAATGAGCTCATCCTTCTTTTAACTGAATGTTCACCTTAAAAGGTAAAATCAGTTACTCAATTTCAGAAATTCCAAATTGAATATAAAGCCACTAAATAAGGAAGCCCATACAGTGTAGTGTCTCTCATTTATACCTTGATAAATGTATAAATACCACTGTGAGCAAACCAAGCACTAAACCACAGTCAGTCCACTTGACCCCACAGAATGAAGCTAAGGACAGCAATCACAAACAGCCAGCTAGGACTTTTGCTTATTATCGGTTTCCAAAATAAGCAACCAATTAATCTAGAGCCAACCAAATGGCCTCCTCTCTCTGCTCTGTGTCTTCTCTGTAAAAACAACTCTAGCTCCTATCCATGGAGTGCTCTTAACTGCTCTGGAGGTTGCCTGATTCAAAGGTTCGGTTCAGTTCAATTCAGTCGCTCAGTCGTGTCCGACTCTTCGAGACCCCATGGACAGCAGCATACCAGGCTTCCCTGTCCATCACCAACTCCCGGAGTTTACTCAAACTCATGTCCATCGAGTCAGTGATGCCATCCAGCCATCTCATTCTCTGTCATCCCCTTCTCCTCCTGCCTTCAATCTTTACCAGCATCAGAGTCTTTTCAAATGAGTCAGTTCTTCACATCAGGTGGCCAGTGTATTGGAGTTTCAGCTTCAGCCTCAGTCCTTCCAATGAACACTCAGGACTGATCTCCTTTAGGATGGACTGGCTAGATCTCCTTGCAGTCCAAGAGACTCTCAAGAGTCTTCTCCAACACCATAGTTCAAAAGCATCAATTCTGCGGTGCTCAGCTTTCTTTATAGTCCAACTCTCACATCCATACATGACCACTAGAAAAACCATAGCCTTGACTAAACAGACCTTTGTTCACCAAGTAATGTCTCTGCTTTTTAATATGCTGTCTAGATTGGTCATAACTTTCCTTCCAAGAAGAAAGCGTCTTTTAATTTCATGGCTGCAATCACTATCTGCAGTGACTTCAGAGCCCCCAAAAATAAAGTCAGCCACTGCTTCCACTGTTTCCCCATCTATTTGCCATGAAATGATGGGACCAGATGCCATGATCTTAGTTTTCTGAATGTTGAGCTTTAAGCCAACTTTTTCAGTTTCCTCTTTCACTTTCATCAAGAGGCTCTTTAGTTTTTCTTCACTTTCTGTCATAAGGGTGGTGTCATCTGTGTATCTGAGGTATATTTGATTAAATAAATTGTTGAAAAATTTAATATATTTAAGTGTATGGAAAGAGTAACATGGAAACTTACGTTGCCATATGTAAAATAGATAGCCAACTGGAATTTGCTGTATGGCTCAGACACGGGCTCTGTATAAACCTAGAGGGGTGGGGTGGGGAGAGAGATGGGAGGGAGATTCAAAAGGGAGTGGATATATGTATATGTATGGCCAATTCATGCTGAGGTTTGGCAGAAAACAAAATTCTGTACAGCAATTATCCTTCAATAAAAAATAAATTAATTTAAAATAAGAAAGAGAAAAATATGTAACTGTAAATGGTGGCTTGCTACAAAATGAAAATTCTTTCTAAAATGGACATTGTTGGATTATAGCTTTCTAGGTATGACACTGATACAATATCCTTTATTTCACACATGTCCTATGTATTCAGCACAGCGATTCAAGCTGATCTCGTTTTTTCTCTTCTTAGGTAAGATTCCCTGTAACCATGGAGAGAAGCAATTACACAGTGACCGACTTCATCCTGGTGGGCTTCACGACAGACTCCAGGATGCAGCTGGTCCTGTTTGTGGTGTTCCTTGGCGTCTATTCTGTAACTGTGCTAGGAAATACCACCCTCATAGTGCTGATCTGTAATAACTCCCGACTGCACACACCTATGTATTTTTTCATTGGGAATCTGTCTTTTCTGGATCTCTGGTATTCCTCTGTCTACACTCCAAAGATCCTAGTGACCTGCATCTCTGAAGACAAGAGCATCTCCTTTGCTGGCTGTGTAGCCCAGTTCTTCTTCTCTGGTGGGCTGGGGTACAGTGAGTGCTACCTGTTGGCTGCCATGGCTTATGACCGCTATATGGCCATCTCCAAGCCACTCGTTTATTCTCAGGCCATGTCCATAAAGCTATGCACATTCTTGGTAGCTGCCTCATACCTTGGTGGCTTTATTAACTGTTCTGTCATCACCAAAAGAACATTTACCATGAACTTCTGTAATGACAATGTCATTGATGACTTTTTTTGTGATTTACCTCCCCTGGTGAAGTTAGCTTGTGGCAAGAAAGCTGGCTACCAGGCTCTGATGTATTTCCTCCTGGCCTCTAATGTCATCACCCCTGCTGTGTTCATCCTTGCTTCCTACCTCTTCATCATCGCCACCATCTTGAAGATGCGCCCCACCCGGGGCCGCCTCAAGGCCTGCTCCACCTGCTCGTCCCACTTGATCTCTGTCACCCTGTACTACGGCTCCATTCTCTACGTCTACTCCCATCCACACTCTAACTATTCTTTTGATAGTGGCAAAATCGTTTCTACATTTTGCACTGTAGTGTTTCCTATGTTGAACCCCATGATCTACAGCTTTAGGAATAAGGATGTGAAAGAGGCCATGAATAAACTCTTCAAATAAATAAAGTTTATCTCCTTTTAAGCAGATGTATAGACAATTTTTGAACAGGTTATTGTATTTCAAGAGGAGCTATCATTGTGTTTCTTTAGGATCAAGAATCCTCATAATGCTAGTTTATGAATTTGCACCCTTGGTACGTGGCAAATAAAGAGACCTGAGATGGAAAAAAGGGGGCACAATTTAACAGATAAAATTTAAATACAAAATATAATCATTTGCTTTGAATTTTATATTACTTTAGGTTGAAAACAACCAAAAAACTTAAAACCAAAATCTGTCTTTTATCTCATGAAGTGACAGAGTAGCCTACTGTAGAATGGTCTTATTTTGATTAAGTGACATGTATAGAAGATTGTCCAATAATTATTTCTTTAAAATAGGAAATATATGAATTATATTTTAATATTTTCATATGACTCAACCCCTTAAAATTATAACTTTTATTCCTATAGCAGTATTTCTAAAACATTTTTGTATGTCCTTTTCTCCCCCAGAAGTGTTAGCACAAGGCCCAGTGGTACTCAACAAAGAGCTCACTACAACCGTAATTCAGGAAGCAGGGCCTCTCCAAGCTACATGTCTGTTTGCATGTTCCTCAATAAAGAAAACTTGGTCACCTTCTCATAAGTATCATACTTGTGAATCACTTTACATCTCCCCAGGCTTCTATTTTAATTATATGGGTGAACCTACAAAGCTATCTGCCTCCAAATTATGATGTTCTGAGCATCAAGATACAATAATAATAATAAAAATACTAAACAACTATAGTGAGGTGAAACAACTCGAGAATTATCTCCATGAGTAAACATGACCCAAAAGAAAAAGTTAAAGAAGGAATGTATACAAATAGTGATCAAACAAGAGATGAATATGATGAGATGCATACAATTTTGACTTTTAAAAGTGAGATAATATTAGTGCAACTTTTGTTAATTAAAAAGTGAATAATGACCTTGTTTCTATTGTTATAATCATTAACAACAACAACAAAATGCAAAAAAATGAAATTTAAGCAAGTACTCCCCAAAATTCCAGGAAGTCTTCTAAGGCAGAAAACACTGATCAGCACTGAAAGTAATGCATACTAAGCTAAATATTAAATCCAAGGAATATAATCCCAGCTAGCTGTAACCCATAATAGTGCAATAGACACATGGATCCATCATGCAATTTCAAGATTCTTTTTTTTTTTCATCTTTAAAAAATTTTATTGGAGTACAATTCCTGTACACTGTTGTGTTAGTTTCTGCTATACAGCAAAGTGAATCAGTTATACATTTACATATATCCCCTCTTTTTTGGATTTTCTTCCCATTTAGGTCACCTTAGAGCACTGAGTTCCCCGTGCTGTACAGTAGGTTCTCATTAGTTATCATTGTAGGCAGACCTTTACCATCTGAGCCATCAGGGAAGTACCTATCTAATTTATACATGGTATCAATAGTGTATATGTGTCAACCCCACTCTCCTAATTTATCCCATCCCCTTTGGTGCCCATATGTTTGTTCTCTATATCTGTGTATTTCTGCTTTGAAATAGGTTCATCTGTATAAATATTTGCTTTTAAATCACTGCAACATAACTAAGTGATAATGGAAATACAGCCAAGAAACTAAACAGATAACCATGAAGGTTAATTGTGGTGGTTATTATTATAATCATTTGCTATTACAAGAGATAGTTGTTTCTACATTTTATTTATTTTTTTTTAATTTTTATTTATTATTATTTTTTTCAAGATCAAGATTCTTGATTTAGACAATGTTCCATAAAGGAAAGCTATTAATGCCAACCTAGAATCTTATTT
The DNA here is from genome assembly GCA_007570785.1 of Antilocapra americana. Classification (NCBI taxonomy): domain Eukaryota; kingdom Metazoa; phylum Chordata; class Mammalia; order Artiodactyla; family Antilocapridae; genus Antilocapra; species Antilocapra americana. Next base: position 152,403 of record ML661365.1, read on the forward strand.
CCTAAAAGATGTCTCTATTTCTCACTATTAATCATAAAATTCCTATAAACTATATTTTTAACTAGTTAAAAGATCTAGTTGATATATTATAGTGGCAGAAAATAAATTATTTATTGTTGGTTAACTGAAAATAGAAAATTTACTATCCTAGAAGGACATATCAGTTACAAAAAGTAAAACCGGTATAGTAAACCTATTCTTAAATACCCTAGTATTATAAATCCCAACATTTAAGTACAGAAAAATGTATTTAACTACTGGTGAAAATGTCCTTTTCTAAGATAATTTCATCCATTTAGGAGAAACAACCAAGTCCCATCCAGTCTTTCTCAGTACCTCAGTTGAATGAGAGTTACCTAGTACAGTTGTCCCTCCCATCAAGGCTTCCCTGGTGGGTCAGATGGTAAAGACGCTGCCTAAAATGCAGAATAGCGGGTTCAATCCCTGGGTTGGGAAGATGCCCGGAGAGGGGAATGGCCACTTCATGGCAAATGGAAAAACAGTGGAAACAATGGCTGGCTTTATTTTTGGGCTCCAAAATCACTGCAGATGGTGACTGTAGCCATGAAATTAAAAGACACTTACTCCTCGGAAGGAAAGTTATGACCAACCTAGATAGCATATTTAAAAACAAAGACATTACTTTGTCAACAAAGGTCCGTCTAGTCAAGGCTATGGTTTTCCCAGTGGTCATGTATAGATGTGAGAGTTGGACTATAAAGAAAGCTGAACACTGAAGAACTGATGCTTTTGAACTGTGGTGTTGGAGAAGACTCTTGAGAGTCCCTTGGACTGCAAGGAGATCCAACCAGTCCATCCTACAGGAGATCAGTCCTGAGTGTTCATTGGAAGAAGTGATGTTGAAGCTGAAACTCCAATACTTTGGCTACCTGATTCAAAGAGCTGACTCATTTGAAAAGTCCCTGATTCTGGGAAAAATTGAAGGCAGGAGAAGGAGATGACAGAGGATGAGATGGTTGGATGGCATCACCGGCTCGATAGACATGAGTTTGGGTAAACTCCAGGAGTTAGTGATGGACAGGGAGGCCTGGTGTGCTGCAGTTCATGGACTGAACTGAATGGTACTCATAAAATGTGTGCACCTTTTTATGTATATATGGTACACATAAATTTATGTTTTGTTTAGCTTCCACATAGTTCAAGAGAGAATGAGAATGAAAATTCTGCTGATTAATTTTCAGTAGGAAATTGTAATCTCAAAAAATAAAAATACTCTGTTACTAAATAATACTCCATTGTCAACATACTTTAACTGACTTATTAGTTATTTTTCAAGGTTATGAAATCCTGAGGGGTCGCAGGGCTTTATAATGCTGGGTGTCCAGAATCTGATATAAAGGATTCTGAAACAGATGGATTGGCATCCTGTTCAATTCAAATGCTAGTGGTGTTGCTGAGAACCTCAGGTAAGTTACCTAGTTTGTATGCTAGGGGAAATTTTTACTTGATCCTCACAACCAGTCCAATGGTCGTTAAAATACTCAGATGGGATAAGTGCTAATGAAAGGGACTCTTTTGAAATATCTTCACTAACTTCCCATCACAGTTTTTGAAATTATAGAGGATCACAAGAAGAAATAACATTTTCACTGTTAAAAACAAAAAAAGAGCAATTAATACACAATATTGATGCTATGTATGAAATGGAAAACCTACTGTTAAGCTCAGGGAACTGTACTTAATGTTCTGTGGTGAACTACATGGGAAAAAATTCAAAAAAGCAGAGATATATGTACGTATAAGGCTGATTCCCTTTGCTGTACAGTAGAAGGTAACACAATATTGTAAACAACTATACTCTGATAAAAATTAATTTTTTTAAATATTACAAAGTCAAAGGAGAAAAAATAAATGCACAACTGCTAAGCGAGCATCTAACAGAAACAGCTTTATTAATATCTCAGAAACAAATTAGGCAAAGGCATGAAGTTACACATATTATTAGAATTTTTTTTAAATTTCAAAAGACATGAAAACTGTTAAATTTCTTTCAGTTTGATATTCTTTAAAACAACATAAAGGCATATGTCATTTCTGAGACGAATTCCAAAAAAAGGAAACGTCTCTGAATGTAAAAAAGTGATTATGTTAATGTTGGGAAAAGCCACATTACTACGTTTATCGCACAAAATCGTATCCTTATTTAAGGAGAATAATACCTTAGCCAGTTAGCAACCACCAGTGTCCTAGCTGATGGCCCTGAATCTCTTTTCCTATCTTTCCTGGGATCTACAATCCATGTTCAACACTTGTTTGACAATTCAGTAAAATACCCAGAAAGGTGTTCTGCAAAGAGTGGTTTCTCAAAATGTAGTGAGTAGTATCATTCCTTTTGGGGCTTCCCAGGAGGCACAGTATTAAAGAGCTGCCTGCCAATGCAGGAGACACAGGAGACGCAAGAGACTAGGGTTCAGTCCCTGGGTCAGGAAGATGCCCTGGAGCAGGAAATGGCAACCTGCCCTAGTATTCTTGCCTGGAAAATTCCATGGACAGAGGAGTCTGGCAGGCTATAGTCCATGGGGGCGCAAAGAGTAGGACACAACTGAGTGACTGAGCACACACACATCTATTTCAAGAGAAAATTTATCATTCTACCTGCAGAGAATCTTGAAGAGAGTGAGGTGTCCACGTTATCATATACTATATTGAGTTTCATGATCATATTCTAAGACATATTTTTAGCCAAACTGTTCCTACAAAGGAAAAAACTCCTTAATAGTAAAAACTTAGAGAAGACTAAAAATCTAAAATGATGCAATACTTTCTAGCACTGTATTATGTATGCAGTATGTACAAATTACATTCAAAATTGGCCCTTTAGATTATTGTTGTTCACTATATTTTACTGTAGAACATGTATACAGATCTGATCCTATACACACTTTTCCCCAAAATTTTCCATATATTCTCTTTTTCACTTGTAATCTTGTGTTTTCTTCTACCTGTAGATAGTATTAAGAGATACAAATCTGTAATGGCTATAGGCTGTTCCAGACTTCCCTGGTGGCTCAGTGGTAAAGAATCTGCCTGCAATGCTGGAGATCCAGGTTTGATCCCTGGGTTGGGAAGTCTCCTGGAGGAGGCATAGCAACCCCCTTCAGTGCTGATCGGTGATGACTCCCCACTTCACACGCCCATGTATTTCTTCACTGGGAATCTGTCTTTCCTGGATCTCTGGTACTCCTCTGTGTCCAGCCCAAAGATCCTAGTGACCTGTGTCTCTGAAGACAAGAGCACCTCCTTCGCAGGCTGTGGAGCCCAGTTCTTCTCTTCTGCGAGACTGGCCTACAGCAAGTGTTACCTGCAGGCTGTCATGGCTTTACTCTCAGGCGGTGCCCATCAGGCTGGGTGCACTTTTTATAGCATCCTAATACCTTGGTGGCTTTATTGACGCTTTCACTGTTACAAAAGGAACTTCTGCAGTAACGATGTCACTGATGACTTTTTCTGTGACATCCCATCTCTTGTGAAGTTGACTTGTGGGAGAAAAGATACCTACCAGCCTGTGCTGTCCTGTGTCCTCGCCTCCAAAGTCATCACCCTCGCTGTGCTCATCCTGGCCTCCTACCTCTTCACCATCACCACCATCCTGAAGATCCGCTCACCCAGGGTCGCCTCAAAGCCTGCTCCACCTGCCCCTCCCACCTCCTCTCCGTCACCCTGTTCTCTGGCTCCATGCTCTATGTTTACTCTCATCCACAATCAAGCTATTCACTAGGCAGGGAGAAAAGAGTTTCTACGTTTTACATCGTAGTGTTCCCAATGTCGAACCCCATGATCTGCAGTCCGAGGAATAAGGATGTGAAAAAGGTTCTGAATAAACTCCTCAAATAAATCAAGAGTCTCTCCTTCTAAGGAGATGTGGAGATAATTTTTAATAAGTTTCCTCTATTTCAAGAAGAGCTGTCGTTGTGCTGTGTCTATTACAACTAAGAATTTGTACACCGTAAACTGAAGAACTTGCATTCTTGCTACCTGACAATTCAAGAGACCTAAAATGAGAAAACTGGGGGAATCTAGGAGATGAAGTTTAAATGTGAAGACTTAAACTAAATTTCATGCTACTCTAGAATAAAAGCAAATAACTTAAAACCAAAAAAAAATTTATTCTATATTCATAAAGAGAACTGTCCACTCCTATAGCATGTGACTATTTTGGCTGACTGATATTCATTGAATAGTATCTGCATGGGTTTCCCTAGAAATATAAACAAAAATGCTAAATTAGTTTTTAATATTTTCCTATAAATAGTAGCTAGTTGAAATCATCACTCTCCTTTCCCATAACAGAATTTCTTAAGCATTTTTATGTATGTTTCCCCAGAAATCACTAAAACAAAGCCCCAGAGTTATCCACAAAGTAGTGCAACTAGGTTCAGCAGGCATATTCTTTCAATCTTTGTCTCACATTTGTTACTCAATGAAGAAAAGTTCAGCTGAATTTCCATATATATGATTTCTGTGAATCAATATATATCTCCCTGGGCTCCTCTTATCACTTTGTCATAGTGAATATACACAGACTTCGATTTCCAATTGTGACATTTTGAGCATCAAAACACAGTTACTATAATAAATAATAACAATAACCATAGTGAGAAGAAACAGCTTGAGAAATAAACATCTCTGAGCACACATTTTTCTGAAGGGAAATTTTATTTAGAGAATATATAAAGGTAGTGATCAAACAAGAAAGGAAAAATAATGAGATAGACATAATTATGATTTATTAAGTGAGATCAATACTCAGTTCAGCTCAGTTCAATCGCTCAGTCATGTTCGACTCTTTGCAACGCCATGATTGCAGCACGCCAGGCTTCCCTGTCCATCACCAACTCCCGGAGTCCACCCAAACCCATGTCCATCGAGTGGGTGATGCCATCCAGTCATCTCGTCCTCTGTCGTCCCCTTTTCCTCTTGCACCCAATCCTTCCCAGCATCACGGTCTTTTCCAATGAGTCAAGTCTTCCACACAAGTCAAGCTACCTGTGTGGCTACCACATCAGGTAGCCAAAGTATTGGAGTTTCAGCTTCAACATCAGTCCTTCCAAAGAACACCCAGGACTGATCTCCTTTAGGATGGATGGGTTGTATCTCCTTGGAGTACAAGGGACCCTAAAGAGTCTTCTCCAACACCACAGTTCAAAAGCATCAATTCTTTGGCGCTCAGCTTTCTTCACCGTCCAACTTTCACATCCATATGACTACTGGAAAAACCATAGCCTTGACTAGATGGACCTTTGTTGGTAAAGTAATGTCTCTCCTTTTTAATATGTTATCTAGGTTGGTCATAACTCTCCTTCCAAGGAGTAAGTGTCCTTTTTTAAAAAAATTTTTTTCTTTACATTATCGTGTTGGTTTTGCCATACATTGACATGAATCCGCCCTGGGTATACATGTGTTCCCCTTCTAGAACCCCCTCCCACCTCCCTCCCGATTCCATGTCTCTGAGTCATCCTGGTGCGCCAGCCCTGAGCATCCTGTATCATGCATCAAACCTGGGCTGGCGATTCATTTCACATATGATAATTTACATGTTTCTATGCCATTCTCCCATATCATCCCACCCTTGCCCTCTCCCATAGACTCCAAAAGACTGTTCTATACATCTGCGTCTCTTTTGCTATCTCGCATACAGGGTTACCGTTACCGTCTTTCTAAAACAACAATACAGTATACTAACGCATATATATGGAATTTAGAAAGATGGTAGCATCTTTTAATTTCATGGCTGCAATTACCATCTCAGTGATTTTGGAGCCCCCCACAATAAAGTCTGACACTGTTTCCACTGTTTCTCCATCTATTTCCCATGAAGTGATGGGACCAAATGCCATGATCTTAGTTTTCTGAATGTTGAGCTTTAAGCCAACTTTTTCAGTCTCCTCTTTCACTTTCATCAAGAGGCTCTTTAGTTCTTCTTTGCTGTCTGTCATAAGGGTGGTGTCATCTACATATCTGAGGTTATTGATATTTCTCCTGGCAATGTTGATTCCAGCTTGTGCTTCATCCAGTCAGGCATTTCTCATGATGTACTCTGCATAGAAGTAAAATAAGCAGGGTGACAAAATATAGGCTTGGAGTACTCCTTTCCTGATTTGGAACCAGTCTGTTGTGCCAGGTCCAGTTCTAACTGTTGCTTCTTTACCTGCATACAAATTGCTCAGGAGGCAGGTCAGGTGGTCTGATGTTTCAATCTCTTTAAGATTATTCCACAGTTTGCTGTGATCCACACAGTCAAAGGCATTGGCATAGTCAATAGAGCAGAAGTAGATGTTTCTCTGGAACTTTCTTGCTTTTTCTAAGTATTTTTATCAAAAGAGAAAACTGAGATTTGGACACGTAAAGAGATACCAGGAATGCTTGTACACAGAGGAAAAAAAGATGTGTGGAAAAAGCAAGAGGGTTGTTGTTTGTCAGTCGCCCAGTCCTGTCTGACTCTTTGTGACCCCACGGACTGCGGCATGCCAGGTTTCCCTGTCCTTCACCATCTCCCAGATTTTGCTCAAACTCATGTCCACTGAGTCAGTGATGCCACCCAACCATCTGGTCCTCTGTGGTGAGGGTCGCCATCTTCAGGCAGAAGACAGCAGCCCTGCTGGCACCCTAAACTTGGCCTTTTATCATACAGAAATGTGAGAAAATAAACTGCTGTTGTCTATGTCACAGTCCGTGGTGTTTTGTTATAACCTAGAAAGCAGTATACTTTCTTATCAACAGTAGGATTTCTTTATGCTGGTAAACATCATGTTTACATGTATTAAGACTACTTAAATTAGTAAATGTGAAGACCATAATAAAACATTCTCTAAGTTTTAATTAATTTACACATAAAGCTGAACAAGCAAAGAAATACAAAAATTGGTGGAATCTTAACTGATATCAGTCATTCATTCACTGTATAGAGATTTTTCAGGCCTTCCCCAATAGCTCAGTTGGTAAAGAATCTGCCTGCAATGCAGGGGACCCTGGTTTGATTCCTGGGTTGGGAAGATCCACTGGAGAAGGGATAGGCTACCCAATCCAGTATTCTTGGGCTTCCCTGGTGGCTCAGCTAGTAAAGAATCCTCCTGCAATTCAGAAGGCCTGGGTTCAATCCCTGGGTTGGGAAGATCCCCTGGATAAGGGAAAGGCTATCCACTCCAGTATTGTGGCCTGGAGAATTCCATGGACTGTGTAGTCCCTGAGGTTGCAAAGATTTGGACATGACTGAGCACTTTTCACTTTCACTTTCATTCACTGAGATTTTCATTCTGAATCTCTGTTAGATATAGAGCTGTTTGAAATCTTTCTCTTTATCCCTCTACTTATCTATTTCTATTACATCTCCATTTATGTTTAAGTCTTCAGTTCAGTTCAGTTCAGTCACTCAGTTATGTCCAAATCTTGGCAACCCCATGGACTGCAGCATGCCAGGCCTCCCTGTTCATTGTCAACTCCCAGAGTTTACTTAAGCTCACGCCCATTGAGTTGGTGATGCCATCCAACCATCTCATCCTCTGCCATCCCCTTTTCCTCCTGCCCTCAATCTTTCCCAGCATTGGGGTATTTTCCAGTGAGTCAGTTCTTCACAGGAAGTGGACAAAATATTGGAGTTTCAGCTTCAGCAACAGTCCTTCCAATGAATATTCAGGATGGATTTCCTTTAGAATGGACTGGTTGGATCTCCTTGCAGTCCAAGGGACTCTCAGGAGTCTTCTCCAACACCACAGTTCAAAAGCATCAATTCTTCTGTGCTCAGCTTTCTTTATATTCCAACTCTCACATCCATACATGACTACTGGAAAAAAAACATAGCCTTGACTAGACATTACTTTGTTGTTAAAGTAATGTCTCTTCTTTTTAATATGCTGTCTAGGTTGGTCATAAATTTTCTTCCAAGGAGTAAGCATCTTTTAATTTCATGGCTTTAAGTCTTACACTTGCTATATTCTTGTTCTTGATTCTCTAGTTTTTGGAGGAAATAATCCTTTATTATTCCTTTACTATCTTTATCTAAGTAAAGATATTTGCTATCTTCTACATCTATTTCCAAAGAAATATATCATGGCAAGCAAAGAAATGATTATCAGAATAAAAACTAAATTTATATTAAGGGCATTTTGTGACAGGTATTTTACTTGTGATCTCTTAACTCATTCTCCTAACAAATGGATAAATATCTTCAGAACCAAAAGTTCAAGGTTTGTACTTTTGTTTTCTCATGTGTGAACTGCAAGATTTGAAGCAAGTCATTTAATTCATATAATTAATTGAATTGTGACAATGATTCAATAATCAATTTTATTATTCCCTGATAGCTCAGCTGGTAAAGAATCCACCTGTAATGCAGGACTGCCTGGTTCGATTCCTTGGTCAGGAAGGTCTGCTGGAGGGACAGGCTACCCATTAGAGTATTCTTGGGCTTCCCTTGTGGCTCAGCTGGTAAAGAATCTGCCTGCAATGTGGGAGACCTGGGTTCCATCCCTGGCTTGAGAAGGTCCCCTGGAGAAGGGAACCTACCTTCTACCCACTCCAGTATTTTTGCCTGGAGAGTTCTCTGGACTGTGCAGTCCATGGACTCACAAAGATTAGGGCAGGAATGAGCAAATTTCACTTCACTTCACTTCACTTCACAGATTAAGATTTCATAGATTAAGATATGATATATGCAGGCAGCCATGAACACTGTTTTAGAAATCCAATATCCCACAAAATTCCCAGAATCCAGCCCCTTTATTTCAAAAACATATTCACATACATTATTGTAAACTGAAAAAAAATACAGGCTGGTATTTCCACATTATTTAGTAATTTCTTTATTTTCTTTTTTATTCATTTCTGAGGCTACAGGCTATCATTAATGATGTGGGGATTAATCTGTAAAATAAAAAACACTCTTTGTTTACTAAAGTCATTGTTTAAGAAACTGCTTTCTCTATCATTTTCCTCAAGGCATCTTTAACATCTTTATTTCTTTTTTATTTTTCTCTTGAGAAAACTTTATTAACATGAATAACAATAAATCACTCCAAACTTTCCAGTCTTTATGAAGTTTTTGTTTTAAAGATGAAATTTATTTCAAAAGTTCTTATATAAACCAATCATGAATAAACTTTCATAACGAACTTCTCAAATCTTTTTACTATCTACTTTTCTGGCTCAGCTGGTAAAGAATACACCTGCAATGAGGGAGACTTGGGTTGGTAAGATCCCCTGGAGAAGGAAAAGGCTACCCACTCCAGTATTTCTGGCCTGAAGAATTCCATGGACTGTATAGTACATGGGGTCACAAAGAGTCAGACATGACTGAGAGACTTTGACTTTCTTCTTGGGATAGCATTGTTACGATAGTATTATATTTTCTTTTTTATTCAAATGAACTGTTTTCAAGATTAATGATTATTAGCAAATCTTGATGCAAGATAAACATGATACTATAAAATTACCATTTCCTATCAACTATCTAAAGTAAAAAAGTATTTGGTACTAAGTATTCTTATGTTCAAATTCTAAAAGTAATTTTTAGTCCCAAGGAAAGTTGGTACTCCAAGACTTAAAAAAAATTTAATGATATTTACATAATATATATATATATTTTTAATCACTAAGTTCTTCTTCATCACTGAAGTATGTGCTTTTCTTTATCCTTGGGCGTCTTGAATCATCTGATGCTGAAGGACCTCCTGAACTGGGTTTCCATTTTTTTTGTTCTTCTTCAATTTTGGCTTGCTGGAAAGCTATAGCCTGACTGAGGCTGTCAAGAGCAGGATCTTCCCCTTCATCTTCACTTTCTTCTACTTCTTCAATTTCCTCTTCTGGCTCAGGAATTTTCTTTTTTTTATTTTTCTCTTTCTTCTTTGGAGGTTCATGTTCTCCAAGCATATTTTTAGGACAGGCATAACTTAAGTGTCCACTTTCCCCACATTCATAACACTTAGATTTATCAAAGTAGTTTCGTCTTCGGATGAACTCAGCTGCTCTTCCATTGTCAATAGCAATGCTTGCTTTTATCACTCTACCAAATAACTGTTTGTTGTTTATTGCCCTGGTACACTTTTGTGCAGAGTCTTTATCCAAAAATAAAATAAATGCGACCCCTTTACTCCTTCTGGTATCTTTATCTTTCATTATAGTAACCTTTACAACTTTGCCATACTTAGGAAATATCTGATATACCAAAGAAATGCGCTTGTCATCAGAGACGCAGGTCGTCAGGATTTGGGGTGCATACACAGAAGCATACCCAGAGATCCAGGAACGAAAGATTCCCAGTGAAGAAATACATGGGTGTGTGGAGCTGTGAGTCAGCACAGATCAGAGAAATCAGGGTGGTGTTCCCTAAAAGACTGCTGATAGAGATGATGAGGAAGATGTAAAAGAGAACTCTCTGTAACCACGAGTCTGTCGTAAACCCTAAAAGTATGAACTCCTTCACCATGGTATAATTTTTTTCATCCATTGAGTTTGAGTTTTTTTCATTCCTTCCTATAAAAAATTGATCAATATGTCATGATTTAAGGTATTGATGTTATCAGCTTCCCCATTATATGTCATTTTAGATTGTTTAAATACTCAACTGGTGCATATACCATGTTTATGCTCAACTGGATATTATTCCTGTTATAAAACTGTGAAATCTCTCTATGCTGCCTTGAAAGATCAGATTATGAACATAATATAGTTTGTCACCATACATTTTTTTTCTAATCACCCTCCTTTTGAGAGATGGTGATTTGTTCATCTTCTTTTCTGTTTGCAGCTAGAGTGATCAGGGAGCACATGGAAGACATGAAAAAGAGAGTTTGCTTTTGAGTTCTTAAATCCTTTGTCTCTGCTAGTGAATTATCTGAAGAAGCATACTTTTATTAGTCTAGCTACACTTTGGAATAACCTTGAAAGTGCATTTATGCTAATTTCTTTGAAGGCAATACTTATATTTTATTTAACTCTTTATCCACAAGACCAAGAACACAGCTAAAAATAAAGTAAAAAAGAGAATAATAACAAATGTATAACTTGAATAATACAATAGGTTTACTTAGATAATAGGAATTTGAACCCATATCTATGTATGTATGACATTCAAATGGAAGTGAAAATACTAATCAATGGATAATTGTATTCAAAATGTGGTTTAATTTCCTATAGAAATAAGAATTAAAAACAAAAAAACTAAACTTATAACTGAATGATTTGGGGGAACGTGGTAGGCAGAATATGGCCCATTAAGATGTCCTTTTTCTTAAAGATGAAGTTTAGTTGATTCACATTATTAGACTAATTTCAGGAGTACAGCATAATGATTCAGCATTTTTATAGATTATGCTCTATTAAAAGTTATTACAAGATACTTGCTATGATTCTCTGTGCTACACATTGTATCCTTGTTGCTTAGCTATTTTATACATAGTGGTTTCTATCTCTTAATCCCATACCCTTAATTTCTCCCTTTACCTTCTTTTCCCCATTGGCAACCACTATTTTCTTACAGCTGTAAGTCTATTTCTGTTTTGAATATATATTCATTTGTATTACTTTAAAATTCTACATATGTGATGTCATACAGTATTTGTCTTCATCTTAATCACTTAGCATTTTCTAGATTAGTCTATACTGTTGTAATGGCAGGATTTCATTAATTTTTGTAGCTCGCTATATCCGGCTACCTATACACAGACATTCCGCCATTACCTATTCATCTGTTGATGGGCGCTGGCGCTGCTTCCATGTCTTGTCTTCAGTAGACAGTGCTGCGGGGAGCACTGGGATGCATGTATCGCTTTAGAGTAGTGTTTTACTAATTGCTGGTACATGGGGATGTACTTTATGGGGAAAGGATTATTAAGTTAAAAATTAAGAATCTTGAGACAAGAAGGGTATCAGGGTGGGCCCTAAATCCAACCACACATATCCTTATAAAAAGGAGGTAGAGGGAGGTTTGACTACAGACCCCAGAGATGGAACAGTGTCCCCAGAGAAGCAGAGTCCAGAGTGATACAATCACAGGGAATGCAGCAACCTCAGAAAGCCCAAGAGACAAGAAAGAGATGCTCCCACTAGAGCCTCTGGATGGATCATGGCCCTGTGGACACTCTGATTTTAACACAGCACCATTGAGTCCTGAGCTCCAGACCTATGCGAGAAAAACTTTTGTTGCTTTAGGCCACCGAGTTTATGATCATTTAATACATGAAGTTATGGAATTCAGCCTCTAATAGTCTTCTCTCCTTCGAAAGTAGAAGCATCCTTGTCACCAGCAATGGGGGAAGAACTATCTCGGCTTGTCTGTGCTACAACTTGCAAGAACCATAACACCACATAGCACAGTCAACAAAGGGCTATGTTAGGATTTTCAGGGTTCTCAACAGGCATTGATATAATATTTCTAATGTTAGATCCCAGGCTTTCAAAACCTCTTATGCCCAAGAAAAACTAAAATATATATTTTTAGGTGATGAGTGTGTGTGTGTGTGTGTGTGTGTGTGTGCATGAGTGTGGGTACTCAGTTGACTCTTTGTGACCCCATGTACTGTGTAATCTACCAGGCTCCTCTGTCCATGGAATCTCCCAGGCAAGAATATTGAAATGGGTTGTCAGGCCGCCCTCCAGGGGATCTCCCCAACCAGGAATCAAACCTGTACTTTCTGCATTGCAGGCCACCGGGGAAGCCCTCATAATGTGTCACATGGTGGTCTTATCTGTAGAGACATAAAAAAGAGATTTCTGAGGTTCCCTTACTTGTCATTCATTCTTAGACTTAAAGCTGGCTGCATACCTTGTTGGAAGGGACACTCAGAAACTTTCTTCCCACAGAATCTCTCTCTTCACCATTCAAACATCTCTCATTTAAGAGATAGACGGTTCTGGGGGTGGTTATCCAAAAGAAGCTGAGGTCTCTGTGATCTCTCAGGCCCCTCCACAGTTGATGTGTTTGCAATATGTCATTCAGTTTGATAATTTAATCAGGAACTTCCTGAGTTATAGTTATAATAGCACAATATGATCCCAAAGAAATGTCTAAATATATCCATCTATATCTATATTTTATATATAAACATTAGATGTTAAAAAAGGAAAGTGAAATATACACACGGAACTATAAGTATAGATGGATATATGGAAACAGATATAAATACAGACAAAGACATGGATATACACAGAGCTAGATTGATAGACATAAAATTTTGCTCTTTCTCTTAAAAAGCTTCTATCGCATGAACTTCACAACACAGAAAAAGAAACATTTCAAAGTCATGAACATATTGACCAATATTAGCATTTCTATTCTCTTCCCAACATTAAGGATGGATCAGCTTACTGCAAGATCAAAGGAGACACTGGGCCACACAGAACTACATGCAACTGCTCAGGGTTTATGAGAACGGAAACGTCCATAAAGTCCACGTCTAATTATCTGTTTCACTGAAAAGGAGAACAAGAGTGAAAGAAAAGACACTTGAGGGCATTTCAGTCTGCCTGCAGTGCAGGAGACCAGGGTTCGATCCCAGGGTCAAGAAGATCCCCGGGGAGGAAGTGGAAACCCACTCCAGTGTTCGTGCCTGGAGAATCCCATGGATGAAGGAGCCTGGCAAGCTACAGCCCATAGGATTACAAAGAGTCAGACACAACTGAGCGACTTCACTTCTTTCTTTCAGCTTTCTTCATCAAATATAACTATAGGAAAGAAAACATTACTGTATTTCATGAAGTAGAATTATATTATGATTTGATTATATTGAAAAGTGTTTTGTTTTTGCCCATATGGTGATTTACTGACCTTTTTCGCCTTGTCAATTCAACAAGGTAGCTGCTTTGTGAATCATAGTTTCCTCACTTAAATTTCAACTAAAGCACAACTTTTTTCAGATTACCTTAGAATAAAAAGTTCCTTCTATTCACTCCACAGGAATCCTGTTTCCAAAGGTAACAATACTGGGAGAAAATATAAGCCTGAGAATTCCTTTGGGATTTGCTGCTAAAAGCAAAGACCACGTCACGTGCTGTCCTGGTGCCAAGTGACCAATTATAATGCCAGTTAGCTTTCTGGGGTGAAGTAGGAAGAGAACTCGCATCGTGAATATAATTGGTCCAGTTAATCTGTAAAACCCTTCAGCCTTGTGACTTTCATGCATGCATTTGTGATAAAAGAGAATTTGGCAGGAAGGAATAGCCAAAAGGATAGTCAGTGTACAACCCATGCTCAAGAATTATTTGTAGTCCATAATGACAGAGGATGTGATGGTTGGATGGCATCACCAACTCAATGGACAGGAGTCCGAGCAAACTCCAGGAGACAGTGAGGGACAGGGAAGCTGGCTGCTGCAGTCCGTGGGGTAGCAAAGAGCTGCACACAAATCAGCTACTGAAGAACAGTAACAATGATGACATAGAGACCACACCACATCTTCCTTTGCTTCCAAGTTCGAGAGATAACATCCAAGCAGAACTCAGATGGCGAGTGCACAGACTACTCTGGGACACACCTGAGGAGCGGTGGGATTATGCAAATGTTCATAGCAAGATCTGGGAAGTTAGCCTGGAAGTGACGCTAAGTGGGCCGAACACAGGCCGAAGGAGGCTGGCTAGCTGGAAGAGGGTAGGAGGCTGTGCCTCTCTGTTCTCGTGCCCTGTCCCTGTCAGGGGCACCTTAGAAAGGCTTCTTCATTTAATTAGCAATTGTATGCCAATAGTTTCACATTTGGTTACAGCTTGCAGTTTTTCCTACCTTGGTTGAAACAGTCTTAATTCAGCACGGCAGAGACACAAAACCTCAAATACGTGGATTCATGTCAATGTATGGCAAAAAACCACTACAATATTGTAAAGTAATTAGCCTCCAATTAAAATAAATAAATTTAAAAAAAAAAGACCACATGAGTCTCAAGATCTGCATGCCAGTGTAAGAGACACAAGTTTGATTCCTGGGTTAGGAAGATCCCTGGAGAAGGGCACGGCAGCCCACCCCAGTGTTCTTACCTGGAGAATCCCATGGACAGAGGGCCTGGGGGCTACTCCTTGTCTAACAGAGTTAGACCTGACTGAGCATACACATGCACACTATAGACATTCAAATTAAAAAAAAACAAAAACAAAATCTTGCTTGATATTGCTTTTATAATTTCACAACAGCTTATAATAATATATTAAAAATATATAAATAGAACTGGTTTTACTTCTACTCCCCAACTAGAGGGGAGGGGCTCTTGTTTGCTGGCTTATAAAACATCGAAATCCAAGTAGACTATTTACACGAAAACAGCAGGTTTCATCTGATGTTTCCCCAGAATTTTCGCTTATATCTATCTTTTTCTTCCAGTTTTTCAGTTTCTACACCTCTCGTTAAACCTACTACCACGCATTGTCTCAAAAAAACCCCCCATCTGGCTGCTGCCTTCGTCATGCTGAGACTACTGTGCTGTCACTTAAACTTCTGGCTCCTGACTCCTCCTGCTTTGAATCCTTCCTCTTCACAGCTGCTCTAAGAATTCTCTAGAATCTTGTATCATATTTTTACTCCAGTGCTTTAAAACATATCATGTTGTTTTCTCATTTCCTCCAGAATTGAAGCAGGTATGACTATGGGTAAGCTTAGGATCTGTGCCTATTTTAATTCTTGCTATTTCACAAAGTATAAGGATGACACAAATGTGGGCACATAAATGCAAATTTACACAGAGAACTAGAGAGCTTTCTTGGACAACACCCAACCTTGGAGGGAAAAAGAGATTAATTATGCAAATTTGATCCAAGACCATGGGAGCAGACAGAGGTGATTTGTAGAATATTGTGGATCAAGTCTATTATTATTCAGCTGTAAGTGAGAGGGAAACCTTGCTATCTGGATAAACCTGGAGGGTATATTGCAAAATGAAAGATCCAGATGCAGAAAAAAATATTGCATAATCTCACTTACATGTTAAATCAGAACAATAGAACTCAAAGGTGGCTGCCATGGACTGGGCAATACTGCAAATGGGAAGACTTTGCTCTGAGAGTTCAGATTTTCAGTTTAAAGGTCCGGAAGCTTTGGAGATCCAACGTACAACATGATGACTGTAGTAAATAATAATGCAATTATACATGATCCCAGTGTTCATCGCTGCACTGTTGACAACAGCCAGGACATGGAAGCAACCTAGATGTCCATCAGCAGATGAATGGGTAAAGAAGCTGGGGCACACATACACAATGGAATGTTATTCAGTCACGAAAAGGAACAAACCTGAGTCAGTTCTAGGGAAGTGGATGAACGGAGAGCCTGCTATACAGAGTGAAGCAAGTCAGAAAGGGAGAAACAAGCATTGCATATTAATGCATACGTCTGGGCTCTACAAAAATGGTACTGATGAAGCTATGTGCCCAGACGCTCAGCCATGTCCAGCTTTTTGTGACTCCATGGACTGCAGCCCGCCAGGCTCCTCTGCATCTAAGCAGGGCAGCAGTAGAGACGCAGGCATAGAGAACAGACTTCTGGACACAGCGGGGGGAAGGAGAGGGTGGGACAGGTTGAGAGAGAAGCATCAAAGCATATACATTACCATATGTAAAACAGATGGCCCTGGGAGGTGGCTGTATGACATTGGCAGCTTAACCCAGTGCTCTGTGACAAGCTAAAGGGATGGGGTGGGATGGGGTGGGGAGGCGTGATGGGGTGGGGAGGTGGGTGGTGTGGGGAAGTGAGAGAGAGTGCAAGAGTAAGGGCACTTGGCATCTCTATGGTGTTTCATGTCCATTTATGGCAGAAACAACACTGGAAAGCAATCATCCTTCAACTAAAACTAAATTTTTTTAAAGTACTGTAGAAAACAAGTATCTCATATACTTGGAATTTGCTAAGAGAATAAATCTTCAGTACTCTTATCACTCATAAAAAATGGTAACTATAGGAAGTTATGAAGGTGTTAATTAGTTTGTGATAATCATTTCCCAATGTATATGTATACCAAAGCATCATGTTATACATCTTAAATATATAAAACTTTTTGTCATTTTTTAAAAAATGTCTTTTGATGACGTACTCAAATATTCACATCTGAGTCCTGGAAAGAAAAAGGAGGAAATAGTACTTGGTCAGGTAAAGTGCTGTTAGAGTCTCTGCAAAACCGACGAGTCACTCTTACCCTGTGACTTGCAGACTTTCACCTCTCCAGGTGGGACAGGAGAGCCCTTCCTCTCTCTAAACAACCCCTCAGTACCATCCACACATGCCCGATCCTAAAGCAAAGGATGGAGGGGAACTAAGGCAGAGGGGCAGAAAAAGTCACTGTGTGCCTAGGATCGCTAAGGACCACTCAGAGAATGAGGCTCCCCGGTGGCTCAGATGATAAAGAATCTGCCTGCCAATGCAGGAGATCCAGGTTCTATCTATGGATCAGGAAGATCCCCTGGAGAAGGAAATGGCAACCAGCTCCAGTATTCTTGCCTGGAGAATCCCATGGACAGAGAAGCCTGGCGGGCTGCAATCTATGGGATCACAGAGTCGAACACACTAAGCAAGTCACACTAAAAACTCAGAGAATGCAAGAGGGCAAAGCTGCTTAAGTGCAACTATAAGGCACAGAGGCCATTTTTTGGAAGGAGAGGAAAAGGAACAAGATCATAATAACTGACTGTGTTCTTAAATTTATGAAATATTCTTGCATAATAGAGGAGAGTGAAATTGGCTCAGTCGTGCCTGACTCTTTGCGACCCCATAAACTAGTCCATGGCATTCTCTAGGCCAGAACACTGGAGTGGGTAGCCTTTCCCTTCTCCAGGGGATCTTCCCAACCCAAGGATTGAACTCAGGTCTCCCACATTGCAGGCAGATTATTATTATTATTTTTTTTTGTTCCATAGTATTTTATTTTATTTTATTTTTTTCTCCCTTTTGTTGTTTTTGCCATACAATGTCATGATATCACCATGGGTTTACAAATGCTCCCCCTCCAGAAACCCCTCCCTTCCCCCTCCCTTCCCCCTCCCTCCTCCCTCCCCCCGGGGAAATCTCAATGCAGGCAGATTCTTTATCAGCTGAGCCACAAGGGAAGCCCAAGATTGCTAGAATGGGTAACCTGTCCCTTCTCTGGTGGATCTTCCTGACCCAGAAATTGAACCGGGGTCTCCTGCATTGCAGGTGGATTCTTTACCAACTGAGCTGCATAATAGAGGCACTCCCCCACAGAAGGCTGGACAAATTAAGGCTGAGTCATTTGCACTTCTATAAACAGAACCTCAATTGAAGAAAAATGTTTTTGTTTATGACCTTACTGTAAATCACAGTCCCTCTAAGTAACCTTGGACCAGTATTGGAACTTGACAAGATAATACTTCATGCTTCTCTACATGACACAAAAAGGCTCATAAATTACAGCCTTCCTTCCCAGTCACATCTTCTGCTAATCTCAGCATCATGCTTACAATGGTGCAGACACTTAGAACTCTGTCTTATTATCTGGAAAAGCCTCCACCAGGAGCACCTCTGCTTGGATTTGAACATGCTGTTCCTTGAGCTTGCAACATTTTTGCAAGCTACTCCACCTTGCATGTTTCTAGTCACACCACATAATTCAAGTCAGTAATTAGCCTAAGACATTTGATATTCCACCACAGTCTTGCAAAAATAGTATGAATCATTCACTGTCCTTTGGAATGGTGATCCCAAAGAGGTGCACTCTGTACAAGGTACTGACAAGGGATTCTCTAACGTATACAAACAACTCATGCAACTCAATATCTAAAAACAATCAATCAAAAAATTGGCTGAAGGTCTTAAGACACACAGATGGCCAAGAGACACAGGAAACGATGCTCAGGATCACTAACTGTTCAGGTCAGTTGTTCAGTCGTGTCTGACTCTTTGTGACCCCATGGACTGCACACACCAAGCCTCCCTGTCCATCACCAACTCCTGGAGTTTACTCAAATTCATGTCCATTGAGTCAGTGACACCATCCAACCATCTCATCCTCTGTCGTCCCCTTCTCCTCCCACCTTCAATCTTTCCCAGCATTAGGGTCTTTTCAAATGAGCTGGTTCTTCGCATCAGGTGGCCAAAGTATTGGAGTTTCAGCTTCAACATCAGTCCTTCCAATGAATGTTCAGGACTGATCTCCTTTAGGATGGACTGGCTGGATGTCCTTGCAGTCCAAGGGACTCTCAAGAGTCTTCTCCAACACCACAGTTCAAAAGCATCAACTCTTCAGCACTTAGTTTTCTTTATGGTCCAGCTCTCATGTCCATACATGATAAATGCAAATCAAAGCTACAATGAGGTGCCAATCTATACCAATCAGAATAGCCATCATCAAAAAACCTACAAACAAAAAAACTGGAGAGGGTGTGGAGAAAAGGGAACTCTCTTGCATTATTGATGGGAATGTAGATTGATACAGCCACTTGGACAACAGTATGGAGATTCCTTAAAAAATAAAACTAAAAGTAGAATCACCACTGCTGAGCACATAGCTGAGAGAACCACGATTCAAAAAGACGCATGGGCAAAGCACCTCTAACGCCAAGAGCTCAGGGTCCCCTCCACATCTCTCCTCCACTCTCACCACTTCATGAAAAGGAGGGTTACTAAGGCGAGTGCGTGCTGAATTCCAGGCACAGGGTTGAGCATCATACGGATATTAACTCATTCAAACCTCATACATTTCAGAGATAAAAACCCGCCTAGGGCAGTGGGAAACTTTCTTAAACCTCATATAACCAAAGTAAAAAGTGTATAAGGTACACATTTCTCCAAGAAATAAAATTGTTTTTCAAAACAGCAAGTACACAGCAACTGTGTTTAAGCGTTCTCTGATTAATTTGTAAAATAAGTTAATATACGTAAAGTGTTTCAAACCTTGTTTAAAATAGATAATATATAATTTTAGAATTAATATGAATATTGTTTGATTTTTCTATTTTGAACACTGGGGTGCTTTTCATAGCCATTAGGGAAGATGCCATAAAATCTCAGATAATGTGAAATTCCTATCTAGTTCCATAAATTTTATCAGGTAGTGCTCTGACAAGAGTATCAGACGTGTGAGTTGGGAGGCAAATAGGCACTGCTGGTTTTAAATCAGAAGCAAACAGACACGCAGCCCCTGCCTTCAAGAAAGACAGCTCAATCAACCACGGAGATGTAACCGAGGGCAAATATTGTAACCCCAGGGTTCCCACGTGGCTCAGTGGTGAAGAATCTGCCTGCCAGTGCAGAAGACACGGGTTCAATCCCTGGGTCAGAAGATCCCCTGGAGGAGGAAGTGGCAGCTCACCCCGGAATTCTTGCTGGAAAGTCCCACAGACAGGAGACTGGCGGGCTCCACTCTGGGGTCACAAAGCAGTCAGACACGACGGAGTGACTGAACAACACGCAAAGATAAACGGGAAAAAAATCTGTTAAAAGGAATTATCTTCTGTACTTTCCAATAAATTTAGTCCTGAAGTTAAATTTAACTTTAAAAAAGTAGTCTATTTAAAAAGATGGAAGGGAGTGATTGTTGTCTGAAGAGAAAGTTGAACCTGAAGCAGGTTAAACATAAAGGGGTAGGCTGAGTGCAGTTTTCATTTCCCTTCTACATACTTTAGGGATTTTGACTCTTTTTAGTAACAGACATGAATTAATACAGCCTTCTAATAGAAATTTATTGAAAGAGCCACGTGTACCCCAATGTTCATCGCTGCATTGTTTACAATAGCCAGGACATGGAAGCAACCTAGATGCCCATCAACTGACGAATGGATAAGAAAGCTGTGGTACATATACACAATGGAATATTACTCAGCATTAAAAAAAATTCATTTGAAGCAATTCTACACAGATGGACGAAACTGGAGCCCATTATCCAGAGTGAAGTAAGCCAGAAGCAAAAACAACAATATAGTATATTAACGCATATATATGGAATTTAGAAAGACGGTAACAAGAACCCAACATACGAGACAGCAAAAGGAACGCAGATGTATAGAATAGACTCGTGGACTTTGTGGATGAGTGTAAGGGTGGGATGATATGGGAGAAGGGCATTGAAGCATGTTAATTTTCATATGTCTAGTCAATCGCCAGCCCAGGACTGATGCTCGGGGCTGGTGCAGCGAGATTTCCCGGAGGGGGAGGGAAGAGGGAGGGGGGTTCCGGAGGGGAAGCATATGTAAACCCATGGTGATATCATGACAATGTATGGCAAAAACAATTAAAAAATAATAATAAATAAAAAAAATAAATAAAAGAATTATTTCCCTCTATCTATAAACATATTAAATACAATTAATCACATTGTTAATGAATGGTTTTTTAAATTTTTCTGTATAGTTCTTTATGTCCATATGTGTACAGTCAAAACCCCAGTCCAGCGTCAGCAAACAAGGAGAGACGCTTTTCGTGGGGAAATTTTGCCACCTTGTGGTGTATAAAGACGATACTGCGCTAAAGCGTTCACACGCGCGCTCAACAGGAAGCACTGTCCTCGAGCCAGGCTCTGCGGCCCCAGTTATCACGGAATCCACACCCTTCCAGGTGTCCATGATCGAGAGGCCTAACTTTGTAGCATTTATTATGCTGAATAATTTACATAAATTTGCAGTTGCGTATTTCCCTGTCTCTTCTCTAAACCACAAACCCCCAAGGACACTGGGTGGTTTTTGCCCTGAGTCAGATATGACGGAGCACGCTTGCAAGAAGCAAAACACAGTGTTTTGACACACATATATTTAGTGCAACGAGGACTCTATCCAAGCTAATTAACACATCCCTCTTCTCACATCGTCATCGTGTGTGTGTGTGTGTGTGTGCTGAGGTCACCTGAGATCCCCTCCCTTAGCAAGTTTCCAGCATAATATAATTATTAGTTATGATCACCGTGCAGCACTTGGCTTTCTCAAGCTCATTCATCCTACATGACTGAAACGTCACATGCCTGGACCAACATCTCCCCGTTTCCCACACCTCCCTGTCCCTATGACCACTTTACTCACTGTTTCTGTGAATTTGACTGTTTGAGATTTCCCATGGAAGTGGGATCCCGCAGTATTTCTTTTGATGCCTGGCTCATTTTCTGAGGAGAACGTCCTCCAGGGGCTTCCTAGGCAGCACTAGTGGTAACGAATCCACTTGCAGGGCAGGGGACAGAAGAGATACGGGTTCAGTCTCTGGGTCGGGAAGACCCTTGGGAGGAGGAGAGGGCACCCCCTACAGTGTTCTTGCTGGGAAACCCCATGGCCAGAGGAGCCAGGCGGGCTACAGTCCATGGGGTCGCAATGAGCTGGACACGATCGTGCTCAGTGACTGAGCACAGTATCCTCCAGACTCACCCGTGTTGTTGCAAAATACGGGATTTCCTTCATTTTAAGATTATAGGTATAAATATAGATATATCACAATTTCTTTATCCATCCATTCATTAGTGGACATTTAGAATATCCAATGTACTGATTTCATTTTCTTTGGATACATATTCAGAAATGCAACTACTGAATCATATGGTAGTTCTGTTTTTAGAGAAACCTCCAAACTTTGTTCCATAAAGCCTATGACAATTTTCCTTCCCCAAAATGCATGAGGGTCCTTTTCCTACATCTTTGACTGCGCTTGTATCTTTGTCTTTTTGACAATAGTCATTCCAACAAGTATGAGGCGACACCTCATTATGGATTTAATTTCCATTTTCCTAATGACTAGTGATGTGGAGTATATTTTTACATACCTATTGGTCATTTGTATGTCTTCCTTGGGAAAAGAAAAATGCCTATTCAAGTCCTTTGCCCATTTTTTAAGTCAACTTCTTTGGTACTTTTTACTACTAGGATGTTTGAGATCCTTACATGTTTTGGACATTAACTACTTATCAGATCTATGATGTGCACATATTTTTCCAAGCACAAGTTGTCTTTTCATTACGATGATAGTTTTCTTTGCTGTACAGAAGCATTTCGATACAGTCCACTTGCATATTTTTGCTTTTGATTTCTGGGCTTTTGGTGCCACGTTCAAACACCATTGCCAACGTCAAGGATATCTCCCCTATGTTTTCTTCTCGTTTTTACAGTAGAAAGTGTCATATGTGAGCCTCTAGTCCGTTTCGGGTTGGCCACTGTATGTGCTGTAACAGCGGGGCCCCACCCATGTTTCTCGTTTACATAATTCTTCCTGGCTTTTCATTTCAGCCCTCTCGCTTGGATCTTAAAACGTAGCATTGGTACGCCTTGTAATACCTATTTGAACTTATTTCGTCAATTCAGGACCTCCCCCTAGGCTAGTAGAATGCTTACTCTGTCATATATTTGCTCCGAGTGTGTTTGTGTGTATACAGAATATACACATACAAAGTTTACATGCATTGAAAATATATAAAGTATATTTGCATGTGTTTGCTATATCCATTCAGCAGATTATACCAATC
The DNA here is from genome assembly GCA_007570785.1 of Antilocapra americana. Taxonomy (NCBI): domain Eukaryota; kingdom Metazoa; phylum Chordata; class Mammalia; order Artiodactyla; family Antilocapridae; genus Antilocapra; species Antilocapra americana. The sequence continues at coordinate 175,778 of ML661365.1, forward strand.
ACCTATCTCTAAGAGAAAAGAGTCAATTTTCTGGCCAAAATAAAAGAAAGCAAAGGTGATTTAATTGAGAGCAAGGGTCAGTATCTCCCGGAGTGCTCAAGACTATTTCCTTCCCCTTACTGCCTCTGTCAGAGAGTACCAGGAATCTCTGACTTTCTTTTTAAAAATTTCTCCTCTACTTCTCTATCACATATTTCTAAAATTCCACAAGAATATGATTGTCTTTTAGTAGAATGTCCTTTGGGAATAGTCACGCGTTAATCGTAAAATGTCTACTATTCTCTTTCACTGTGATTAGTTATCTGAGCCTTCTTTCCTTCCCTCCTTGCTTCTCTCCTCTGGTTTTTATAAGTGTCACGGGGCCCTACAAGGAGCGACCGCCCCAGTCACCAGGAGGACCAGGTTCTCAACACTGCACTTCCACTCCATGACCTGGAGCTGGTCGATTCTTCATTTATTAGTTCCCTCATCTCACAAACAGAAGGATCAGCCCAGATTATTGCTTAGGTAGTTTTCACTTCTAACATTTCCGGGATTCAAAAAAACTTTGAATGAGCCTCAAACCTGAGCAGTCAGTAGTTAAATCTTCAGAGAAGCTATTACAGCAAAAAACTAACTTCAGTTTTTCATGCCAGCGAGAGACTTAGACTCTGAGACCCAACATTTTTACTGATCTTCTTTCTAACAAGATGCTTTGGGCATTATTAAGACTGAGTGTTCAGAGATGGGTGATTACTAACCTTGAAAGAAATTATGTGCCTCACTCCTAAACAAGTTTCAGAGGAACTAATTAATGAAGGCAGCTTTAAATGAGAAAACATCCTGGGTGATGATTGCTGTTCAGCTCGAAAATGTGGCTCCTGAGGCCTGATGCAGCCAGGCAGCAAAGAGCTGACCCCGGGGGCATCACAGTGCCTTTGTAAACTAACTAAGTTGCGGGCAGTTCTTTCTAGCAGTGTGACTTTATTGATTGTTACTCTGGTTTCTTGAAGCTAGATTGGTTGCCCTACAAAATAACAAAAGAAAAATTTATTTCCATTTAGCAAAATTGGCAAAGCCAGAAGATTAAACTGCTTTATAAAAATCAGAAGCTATAGGAAAGGCTGTAATTCAAACTCTTTGCTAGTTGAAGAACATGGGTCCTAGTATTCAAAGGCTACATATTTTATTATTCCCATTACATGACATTATAGAAAAGGCATAAATATACAGATAGAAAAAGAGCACTGATTGTCGGCGTTTGGAAGAGGGTAGATACCTAGGTGAGGCACAGGAGATGTTACACTAGAAAAATTAAGAAAAAAGTGCATGGGACTTCTCTGTATGATTTCTCATACATATTTCTCATATTTCTCATAAATATTTCTCATTATATCATCTACAATTATCTCAAAATAAAAACTTAAAAACAAAAACAAAAGTGTGTGTACCGCAGGAGGACAGTTTTAGGGTGGAACACCAGCTCTTGATCTTGAGCAAGTCATTTAAAAGCCCTGAGTTTCTGTTTCTTCAAGCGTAGCTGCAAGTTAGTGGTACCCACAGTCAGGAATTAAATAAGACAGTGTCTATAATGTGCCTAGAAGATAATAAGTGCTCAATAAATATTAATTATCATTCTTGCTTAATCATCACTGTTATTCTCACCCAGGCTACTGTACCACCTCCTACCAGATCGCATCACCGCTAGACACTCTGACCATCCTACACAAAGCCACGTTTCAAACAGGGTAGCCCTAATGTGATAAAAATTAGCCTCTTTCTAGAGAATGATGTTTCAACCCACTGAAACAATTAGACATAATACGACTCCATCTGTCTTTCTATTCATATCCCATACCACTCGACTTTACCACTCCCACAATCTCAGCTAAACGTGACCCCCATTTGTCACATCACCAGCCCCTCCTTGGGTCATTCCCTTCAGGTGCTACTCCTCTCATCACAGCGGGACGTCCAAATCCTACCTCCAGTGCCAGTCTCAGAGGTCACCCCTCCACAGCGGTTGTTTACTGCCTAATCTAATACACAGTGAATTTTCCTTCCTTCTTTCCTTCCTTCCTTTGAGTCTTCATCAAACCCTGTGTTTCCTTCCTATGACTATTAACAATTCTGTCATAAATGTTTAGTCATTATACATTAGCCATGCTTTATTAGATTGGGACTTTCCTAAGGATAGAGACTATATTTTTCTGGTTATTTTTATTAATAGCAATAATAAAGGCCAACAAACAACAGTATTTTAACTTTAGTAAATAAACCCTATTTTGTTGCTCAGAAATGGTTGCAATTCTATTTTATAAATGTGAAACGAAGCCCTCCTAGGAGCAAGGTAGCTTCCAGAGGTTAAACAAAAAATTAGTGACAAAGTTCAATCTGATACTCTCCCCTTTGACTTCCTTCCCAGTAAGCTTCCCAGACCAGTATCTTCTTAATCATGCCTGGACAAGATCAGCAGCCCTTTATTACCAACGTTGTCAGCCGTCCATCTGCTCTCAGGCTTCCCAATAAACACTTACACATTTGCCAGAGTATCAGTTTCATCTCAATTTTACAAGTAAACTTATGCAAAGATTACAGTCATTTAACTTCTCCAGTCCCGTCTTCTATTCCCGGTTTTGCTTTGTTTATGCTTTTTTTTCACACTAAAGGGCCCACAAGCCCAGAATCTCCTAAAAGCCCTTAGGAATACCTCATCAAGGGCAAAATCCATGCCACAGGGGCCTAAAGTTTAAAACCAGGTAAATCAAAGTATAAAATGAGAATGGTGAATGGGTCCTTGTGTGTCTGGCTTATTTCACTTAGCTGAATATTTTAAAGTTCATTCATGTTGCGGCGTGTATCAGAATCCCATTCCTTTATAAGGCTGAATAATAGTCACAATATGGATATCCACCTACAATGAAGGAGACCCCGGCTGGATTCTTGGGTCGCGAAGATCCCCTGGAGAAGGGATAGGCTACCCACTCCAGTATTTTGGGCTTCCCTTGTTTCTCAGCTGGTAAAGCATCGCCTGCAATGTGGGAGACCTGGGTTCAATCCCTGGGTTGGGAAAATCCCCTGGGTTGGGAGAAGGGAAAGGCTACCCACTCCAGTATTCTGGCCTGGAGAATTTCATAGACTGTATAGTCCATGGGGTCGCAAAGAGTCGGACACGACCAAGTGAACATCACTTTCACTATATGGATATATCATTTTGATCATCCATTTATATGTCAATTGATATTTGGGTTTTTTCCCACATTTTTGACTAGGATGAATTGTCCAGCTATTGCCAGTAAACTTTCTAGCCATGCAAGCACAAAGCAAAGATTTTGCACTGAAATTAGGATGAATATGATAATATAAAATATTAGCTAGTCTACGAACATTCATTTAACACATATTACTACGCACTTACTCTATAGCAGGCATTCTGCTAGGAAGACAGTACTCAATGAAAAGAGCTTTTTGATTAATGTACAAAGTACAAGGGTGCCTAGAAATATGGGGACAAAGACAGGGAGCCAGCCACCCAGACCTGGCAGCCTCCTCGGGTACGATTCGGAAGGCAGTTTGCAGAGGGTGCTCTGATGGCCTGCCCCTGGGAGCCCAGGGAGACTAGCCCCACGTCCTCTGGTGAGTCCTCTGCTCTGCCATCATGTGCTGACCTGGTTAATCCAGGCACCGAACAGCTGCCTCCACGGCCCCACTGTGGGTAAGGGCCACAGTCCAGCAGGACACGTCTGTGGAGAGAAGGTCGGGCAGGGATGGGTGATATGGTGTCTGGTGACGTTTCCTGGAGACACAGCTCCACCTGGGCTCCCAAATCTGCCCTCACACTCAACAGACATGCGCGCACCTTTAGCTGACTTGTCACGTTACTGGCATCTAGGCCGCAACATGACTATCTAACACTGCGTGAGCATTCCACAGTTTAGAGAGTCATCAGCTTTTGGAAAACGCTATATGCGAACATGAGACTGGATTTGAAATTCATTTGCATGTTCACATATAGTGTATTCCAAAAGCTGATGAACCTCTAAACTGTGGAATCTCAACACTATGTTTCCCAAAGGAGAATATGAAGGACAGTGTTAGCATCATATCTTTAAATTTAGTGTCAGGCCCTTTAAGTATTTGAATGAGGCAAAAATTAAATTTTAAATTATGATGGATCAAATTGATAGGGCTTCCCTGGCGGCTCAGATGGTAAAGAATCTGCCTGCAATGCAAGAGACCTGGGTTCAATGCTTGGGTCAGGAAGATCCCCTGGAGAAGGAAATGGTAGCCCACTCCCGTGCTCCTGCCTGGGAAATCCCATGAAGAGAGGAGCTTGGCGGGCCATGGTCCATGGGGTCGCAAAGAGTCTGACATGACTTAGCAACTAAACAACAGATAAAATCATAACTGATGAGAGCTGACTGTATAGCCCAGGAAACTACTCCATGCTTTGTGGTAAAATAAATGGGAAGAAAATTAAAAAGAGGTGAAAAAGGCATATGTCATGCTGACTCACTCTGCTGCATAGCAGAAACTGGCACAACAGTGTGAAGCAGCTATACGCCAGTAAAAAGTTAAATAATATTTTTAAAGATTATTCTTCAGAAATTTCTCAGTCATTTCAAATGAAAAATCTGAGGTAAACTGTTGCAAGCAAACTCTAAAGTTTTCCAGTCAAACATTTGGGAAAAAATTGTAATTTTTATACAAATTCAAATCATCTTTCTTATCATTTTGAACTGCATTTGTTTCATTAAAATATGATATTTGAAAATAAAGTAATATCCCACTTGGATACCCCAGTCTTTTCCCAGTGTCTTCAGTGTGCTGAACAGTTAATATTTTTCTTTATTTTACCATGACATGAAATCTGTTCAGCTCGATGATGGCTAATTTTATGTGCCAATTTGGCTAGGTCACAATACCCATCTGTGGTCAAACATTCTAGATGTTTCTGTGCCGGTATTTTGGGAAAAGAATAATATCAAATCAGTGAAATTTGAATCAGATTGCCGTCCAGCATGTGGATGGGTTTCATCTAATCAGTTGGAGGCCTGAATAGAATAAAACACTGATCTTTCCTGAACAAGAGAGAATCCTATGGGAGACTCCTTTCAGATTTAAAAGTCCAGCACTGGTTTTCTCTGTGTCTTCAACTTGGTGGTTGGACTTGAACTATAACAGCAACTCTTTCCTGAATCTCCATCCTGCAGAATTTTTAGTTATCAGCCTCCATAATATCATGAGTTTATTATTTAAAATAAATGCCATTCTACTTATACACACACATCCTATTGGTTCTGTTTCTCTGAGGGACCCTGACTAATACAAACACAAATGATAATAGCAAGCAACTAGCACTCCTTATGGAACAAGACACTATTCCAGTCATTTCACAAAAATGAACTATATAACTATTATTATCATTTTCACTCTATATATGTGGTTACAGAAGCTCAGAGATATTAAGTAACTTGCCCGGGTTCACACAGCTATTAAGTATAAAAGAAAGAATATAAACCCAAGTTCTATTTTAATGTATATGATCTTAATTAATATGTACTAATAATATACTTCTCTAGATCTGATTGAGAATAGCATTTTTCAAACTGCAATTTAAGTTCTATTAATGGGAGTAAAATCAATGTGGATGGAGACTGTAGCCATCAAACTAAAAGAGGCTTGCTCCTTCAAAGAAAAACTATTACAAACCTAGATAGCATATTAAAAAGCAGAAACATCACTTTGCCTACAAAGGTCCGTATAGTCAAAGCTATGGTTTTTCCAGTAGTCATGTACAGATGTGAGAGTTGGACCATAGAGAAGGCTGAGCACTGAAGAATTGATGCTTTTGAACAGTGATGCTGGAGAAGACTCTTGAGAGTCCCTTGGACTGCAACGAGATTAAACCAGTAAATCCTAGAGGAAATCAATCCCAAATGTTCATTGGAAGGATTGATACTGAAGCTGAAGCTCCAATACTTTGGCCACCTGATGTGAAGAACTGACTTATTAGAAAAGACCCTGATGCTGGGAAAGATTAAAAGTAGGAGGAGAAGGGGACGACAAAGGATGAGATGGTTAGATGGTATCACTGACTCAACGGACATGAGTTTGAGCCAACTCCAGGAGATACTGAAGGACAGGGAAGCTGGCATGCTGCAGTCCATTGGGTCACAAAGAGTTGGACCGACTTAGTGACTGAACAGCAAAAATGGGAACATTAATGGAATCGGTTTGGTAGGACATAATAGAATTGTTGAGAGGAACAGAACAGAATAAAGCATGAATAAAGTTGTTTAAAGTTGTATTTATTGTATAAAGTTTCAAAATATATGGTGAGATCTACCAGGATTTTTCTACAGTTATTTTAAGCTTAATAAATGTACCACTATGCCCATGTACCCTTACTGGTATTATGTTTTGCTTATATTTACCAATCGTGATTTTTAAACAAAACCCTCACAAAATATCCATTATATATATGTCCACATCTTCTTTATGCATTCATCTATCTATGGACAGTGAGGGTCCTTCCATATCTAGGCTGTGTAAATCACACTTCTATGAACGTTAGGATACATATGATTTTTCAAATAGGTATTTTTGTTTTCTTAGGACTCCAGGAGTGGAGTGGCCAGACTGTGTGGTAGGCCCACTTTTAAAATTTTGAGGACCCTCTGTATTATTTTTCATAGTGCTTGCTTTAATTTATATCCCCACTCACAGTGCACAAAGTGTTCCCCTTTCTCCACGTTTCACCAGCACTTATTATTTCTTATCTTTTTCACTTTGCCATTCTAACAGGTGTGAGGTGATGCCTCACTGACGTTTTACTCAACCATAAAAAAATGAAAACCTGCCATTTGTAACGTGGATGGTAGACCTGGGAGGTATAATGCTTGGCGAGATAAATTAGATAGAAAAAGACAAATACTGCACATTTTCTCACATATACACACATACACATGCATATACATATGCATAATTTTACTCCATTCCACCAGGAGGTCTTCCAAGCACGGGATTCACAGGAGCCCAAGGGTCTGTGTTACCGTAAACAGGCTCTGTGGACCACTCAATCCGTCAGAGGTGATCACAGATAGAGCTTCTGTTCCTGAGATACACACAGCTCCTCGTGTCAAGGCCATTCCCCAAACTGGTGTGGACAACCAGCAATTTCATTCCATTTATGAGGTTGAACATAAAACCCCACATCACTTATTGTACCAATTCCTATTGATAGGAGCTAAATATGAGTGCAAACTCTTGTGAAAACACCAGCATTTTAAAAGGCAAATTCCAGGGGGTCAGCAGAAAAAGAAAATATATATTCAGAGAGTTTTTTAAAAAAAATAGTAGCTGATATTAAATAATAAACTTTTTATGAAAATAGCTGGACTATGAGGTGGCTGAAAGGAACCAAATTAAATGAGCTGTGGATTTGAACTACAACCTTGGCTTACTTATTATACAGAAAAGATCACATACAAAGCTTAACGAATCCACATTGATTGACAAGATGAACGAATAATTGGATGGATTAATGGATAAAGGGGTCCCACTGCATCCCCAAATACTTGCTAGAGGCCTGGAACCACAGGAATCTACACAGTCTGTCCTTTTAGCTTTCTCCTCCAACTTCCTTTCTAGGTAAGAATATAGGCCCTACAACACTTCCTCTTTGCCACGGCCCTGTGGATGGCATCTTTGACCGCCTTATTCCTCAAGCTGTAGTAAGTGGGTTCCACGTGGGGTTGCCTGCAGTGTAAACCACGGACACCACTTTGTTGAGATCAGGAGACACGGGCACTCGGCCCACATAAATAAAGAAAAGAGGGCCATCCAGGACAGACGCGGCTGGCAGGTGTGCAGGGCAGGCAGACAAGGCTTCGCGTCTCCCGTCAGCAGCGCGGATCTTCAGGGTGGCGATGAGGATGTCAGTCAGGCCACTGAAGACGCCCACAGCTCCAGCCACGACAAACACCACCCGCTTGTCGAGACTGTTGTCAGCACACGAGGGAAAGCAGAGGGGGCAAGCCACAGAAGAAGCCACGGATGGCTCTGGGGCTGCAGAAAGGAAGGCGAAAAGCATCATGTGTGTGCCACGGGGTTCACGAACCCGGTATCATAGCAGCCCACCACCAGCTGGACTCAGAGTCTCCGGGACATGGCGACGGAATACGGCAGTGGGTTTCAGACGGCGACACGGCGGTCATGGGCCACGGACGGCAGAGGGAACACTCTGCTGCCACGAAGAACCCAAAGCACCCCGGCTGCAAAGCACAGACCCAAAGGAGACGGCTTTCCTCCTCACAGAGAAGTCGGAGAGCATCTCGGGGCTCACGGCTGAAGAGAAGCACATGGCCATGACAGACAAGTGACTGAGGAAGAAGCACATGGGCGCGCGAAGGCGGGGATCCATCTTATCACAATGATCATACCCAAGTCTCCTGCTAGGCTGATGACGCAGAAACTAGGGAAGAGCAGGAAAAGGCAGACCAGCAACTGAGGGCTGAAATTCAAACCTCTGAAAATGAGCTCTGTGACCCTTGTGTAGCTTTCATTAGCCAGGGACAGACTCTGGATTCCGCTGGAGTAGAGCAGAGAAATTAGGTAAAGATATCTTCAAAAGGGGGACACAGAAAAAAATAAACTAGTCCCTAGAAGAGCACACGACTTTTAGTTGCATGCTGTGGCTAAGGAAACAGAAGTGAAACAGAGACCAGGGCAAATGATCAGATGTGAAGCTATCATACTACAAGGCTCCACAGGACTCCAGCAATATATATGAGAGAAAACCAGGGCTTAGAAACTCAAATTCCCATAACCAATAGCAGAGGAAACTCCAGACCAAGCACCCAGTAATTCCAGCTTCAGTGAACGTTCCCTGAGTTCCCCAGGTGGGTAGGAGAGCGAAGTGAAGCAGGCGGAGAAGAATGAGCAGCTCCTCAGTTTTGGCCCTGTGCTGTGCGCTTTGGGATCACAATCAAACCTGAGGCATGTTCTGCACGCTCTGACCCTAGGGAAGTTACCTCTCTTCACCTGTGAGACAGGAGCAGTAACAGGAACACCTACCTTGTAAACTGCTCTGAGGATTAAATGAGTTAACACATGCAAACGTTTAACAGAGTCTTATTGAGCTTCTAGTAAGTGCACACTAGTTATTGGCATTTTTGCCTACGTATTGTCTTTAACACGCCTGCAAGCTAAGCATCATTATTTCCTTTTACACAGGAGGAAAATAAAAGTTTAATCCTGTACTAGCGCCTGGCAGAGCAGGCTTTAGTATTTACCTGTCAGAACAGACTGTACTCTTTCTTTTTTCACCCTCTAACAGGGTTTCCTCTGTCTTCATAAACCCTTTCCCCTTAAAGAGATTAAACATTGTACTTTGCAATAGAGTATGGAATAATGCATTTGGGCTTCCTATTTTTTGAGGTTACAGCCAACGGTCACTAGTGGGAAGCCCATAATGCTGGGTTCAAGCATCACCTCTACGGAAACAGTACCGGGAAGAAACCCTGGAAAGAGCCTAAACTGGCCCAACTCTGCGTCCTCTCTGTATTCTTTTCTCACCCACTGTAAGAATGGCCTTGGTGAGGTCAGCTGATCTCCTTGAACCGGAGTTGCTCCATCCATTCAACGTGGCTGAAACCCCATAACTTGATCTCTCAGAACCTCCCTCACTTAGAAGGAGACAGCTGATGCGTAGGTGCTCAGCTAAAGTTTTCATTAGCCCAGGAGTATTGGAGTTCAGCATCCCAGTTACGCTAAGCACTTTTCCTTCACGTTTTTATTTTGAAATTTATCATTCAACTTGAGCTAGGCTGTACCTCCGAGGCCCACTCACACAGCTTGCACGATAGTCCTCGCTGCAGGGAAATCACGGAGAAAGCTGGGATGGCCCGCCAAGCCGTCCGCCCGCCACTCCGGCCCTTGCTCGGACCTCCTGCAGTCCGCACAGGCGTCCGGGCCGCTCGGCGCTCCGTCCGTCCTAGGTTCGCCTTTGCCGGCCCGCGCGCTCGCCAGCCTCGGGCCCCCGGCCCGCCCGAGCCCTCCCCGGGTGCGCGTGAGGCGGGCTGGGCGCGGACGGCGCGGCCTCCGGCCTGCTGCCCAGCCGGCGCCCGGGCTGCCCGCGCGGCCCTGCCCCTCGGCCGAGCGCGGCTCCAGGCTGCTCGCCCCGGCCGGCCGCGCGGACGCCAGCTCGATCCCCGCAGCCCGGCCGCCCTTCCAGGCCAGAGGCCCGCCGCGCCCCCGCGTCGGCGGCGGGTGCCTTACCGCCGAGCCCCCGGGGAAGCCCCTGCCCACGCCTGCCGGAGACGGTGCCAGGTCTCGGGTTCCGCTGCGGCCTGAGGCCTGGGAGAGGGCACAGCGCTCCGCGGGGGCCGGTCACTCCGGGGCTCAGAGCAAGGGAAAGGAGAGCACCCAGATGCCTTCGACTGGGGGGTGTATGGAATTCGGGGCTTTTCTTGTCCCTTTTCCTGCTGCTAAGGCATCTCTGATCCATTTTACACTCATACTATAGGATTTCGGTCCAATTGCAGAACCTGAACTTTTAAACTTTTCTCTCCCTGGGTTCTCTCTCCTTAGACCTTGCCCATCGTGGCCGTGAATCAAATACAAAATTTATTTTCCATTTACTTCGTTTATGTTCTCCTGAGCTTGTTGAAAATCACGTAGGAAAAGGAACAGATAATGGTTTAGAAGTTCTCCACTTACGTTTCAAGGGGGTCCCTCCTCTTTAAAAATGGCGAGAAGAACCGAAGTGAAACCGAATCAAGCTTCTTAGCTTCCATCTCCTCCCTTACGGTCACACATACAATGGGTCCACACTTTCAACAGTCATTTGATTTTACTTTTTACTTTCTTCCAAAGGGAAAGAGTGGAAGGCTCCACTGTGACACATACCCAGAGTCAGTCAGCCAGCCGAAAGTCCCCCGAATCAGTTGCATCATTTTCTCTTTGTTCTTACTGAAGGTGTCCTGTCCCCGGCAAAGTGTCCTGTATCTTGGGAAAGAGCAGTTAAGGGAAAGTGCAGTTGGAATTCTGCTTCATAGCCTCAGTCAGGCCAGTGAGATCTATTTTCTGATCATTTTACTTTTGTTTCTAACTGGATGTAGGCGCTGCATTTTCTCCAGTTCCAGGCTGCACAAGGAAGCTCTATGGAGTCCTTTGTAAATTAAAGTAGCTGAGGGGACTTCCCTGGTGTCCAGTGGTCAAGGCTTTGCCTTCCAACGCAGGAGGTACAGGTTCAGTCCCTGGTCGGGGAGCTAAGATCCCTTGGGCTTTGTGGCCAAAAAACAAAAATAACATAAAGCAGAAGCGGTACTGTAACAAACTCAATAAAGACTTTAAAAATGATCCACACACACACACACAAATCTTAAAACATAATGAAGGAAATGGGAACACGCTTTTGTTGGGCTTGATAAGCTGCTGCTGCCCCCTCGTGGCAACGCTTAGCCCCACCTTGAAAAGGAGCTAGAACAGTGTTACTTTGCTGGGAACCTTGCCCACGCTTTACGTGAACACACCCTGTATTCAATAGAGGCAATATAGCCGGAAGCGGGCTTCCCTGGAGCCTCAGACTGTAAGGAATCCGCCCGCAGTGCCGCAGATGCGGATTCAGTCTCTGGGTCAGGAAGTTCCTCTGGAGAAGGGGATGACTCCCCACGTCAGCATTCTTGCCTGGAGAACTCCGTGGACAGAGGAGCCTGGTGGGCTGCAGTCCAAGGGGTCCCAGAGTCAGACACGACTGAGTGGTTGTCACTTTCATGCCACTGTATTCACTGAGACCCTTTGAATAGGAGATGAATAAAAGGGGGAGGGGAA
>ML661366.1:2773-18957 GCA_007570785.1 Antilocapra americana
GGCCAGATGATTCTTTGCTCTAGGGGTTATTCTGAGCATTGTAGGACATATAGCAGGATTTTAGTTCTTTACCTACTCTAGATGCAAGTAGCATTGAGTCCCACGTTTTAAGAACCAAAAATGTGTCAAGTCATTGTCAAAAATATTCTGTGACTGAGGCTGCAAAATCACCCTCAGTTGAGACCCACTGATCTAGCTGCTGCTACTGCTAAGTCACTTCAGTCGTGTCTGACTCCGTGCGACCCCTTAGATGGCAGCCCACCAGGCTCCTCCGTCCCTGGGATTCTTCAGGCAAGAATGCTACAGTGGGTTGCCATTTCCTTCTCCAATGCATGCATGCATGCTAAGTCGCTTCAGTCGTGTCCAACTCTGTGCAACAGTATGGAGAGCAGCCCACCAGGCTCATTCATCCACAGGATTCTCCAGGCAGGAATACAAGAGTGGGCTGCCATTTCCTTCTTCCACTGATCTAGAGAGATGAATATTCTTAAAGATAAGAGAGATTAGATTAACACATATGATGATGTAGACTATAAGTTTTTGGCTAGTAAAAAGAGATGGAAATCCATGAAACTATTAATAGGTCAATCACGGACAACTACTCAAACAAGATTCAAAATTGATCAAAATACAACAGATGCAGGTTAATAAACAGGTGGACAATGGAAAGGGACAAAAGAAAAGAATTATGACAAGAGTAATTAATATATAAATAAATGCCAATAAAAAGTTATCAAAGCTGTATTTTTTAGGATGTCTAATGAAAACCCATTATAAATTTGGAATGAAGTTATGGTCTCAAGATTATTGTCATTCTAATGACTACTGAAAGAAAAATTAAATGTTCTAAATGTCTAATTCTTCATAACTTTAAAATATTTCTTGGTCAAATTAGTTTTGACATTTTACTCAATTCATAAAAGTATATAATATTTAATTAAATATTTTATCTTGAGAACACTGATACATATGCACTTGTAAGAAATAGTACCAAGTTCTCGTATACCATTTACCCATTATCCCTAATAATAATATCTTGCAATACTATAACATAGTTTCAATCATGGAACAAATAGCATATACTTAAGATTCAGACATTTACATCACCACAATAATTCCTCCTATTAACTTTAGAAAAATGTTTTATTTATTTTTTTGGGGGGGGCTGTGCTGGGTCTTCATCACTGTTTGAGGAATTTGTATAGTTGCATACAGTGGAGGCTATTTTTCATTGTGGTGCTTGAGCTTCTCACTGCAGTGGCTTCTCTTGCTGTGGAGCACAGGCTCTAGTTGTGCGGGCTTCAGTGCTTATGGCACAAGGGTTTAGTTGCCTTGCAAAATGTAGATCTTCCTAGACCAGGGATGAAACGCGTGTCCCCTGCATTGGCAGGTGGGTTCTTAACCACTGTACCTCCAGATAAGCTCCCCTCCTGTCACTCTTCATCACTACAGTCATCTCCCTTCTTATCTGTCTCTACCTCCTGTCAACCACAATCCACTTTCCACTCCTAAAATTGTCCTTTCAAAAATATTATATAATAGCATTATCATATGGGCTTCCCTGATGGCTCAGATGGTAGAGAATCTGTCTGCAATGCAGGAAACTGGAGTTCAATCCCTGTGTCGGGAAGATCCCCTAGAGAAGGGGAATAGCCACTTCAGTATTCTTGCCTAAAGAATTCTGTGGATAGAAGAGCCTGGTGGGCTACAGTCAATGGGGTCACAAAAAGTCAGACATGATTGAGCAAATAAGCACACACACACACACACACACACACACACACACACACACACACACATATCCAGTATATAACATTTGGGATTTATTTATTCATTTTTAGTTTAATTTCCTGAAGAGTCATCCAGGCTATTGCACAGATTTGTGGTTAGAGTTTATTGTTGAGTATTATTCCATAGTACAAATGTACCACAATTAATTTAATCTTTTTGAGCCAATGGTTAACCAATTATGACTATTTTGAGTATGCATGTACAGATTTTTGTGTGGAATACAACATTCAAAAAGTAAGATCATGACATCTGGCCTCATCACTTCATGGTAAACAGATGGGGAACCAATGGAAACAGTGACAGACTTCATTTTCTTGGGTTTCAAAATCATTGCAGATGGTGACTGATTGAAACCATGAAATTAAAAAATACTTGCTCCTTGGAAGAAAAACTATGACCAACCTAGACAGCATATTAAAAAATAGAAACATTACTTTGCTAATAAAGGTCTGTCTAGTCAAAGCTATGATTTTTTTCCAGTAGTCACTTATAAATGTGAGAGTTGGACCATAAAGAAAGGTGTCAAAGAATCGATGCTTTTGAACTATGGTGTTGGATAAGATAGTTGAAAGTTCCTTGGAATCCAAGGAGATCAAATCAGTCAATCCTAAAGGAAATAAGTCCTAAATGTTCACTGGAAGGAATGATGCTAAAGCTGAAACTCCAATAGTCTGGCCACCTGATGCGAAGAACTGACTCATTGGAAAAGACCCTAATGGTGGTTAAGACTGAAGGGAGGAGGAGAAGGGGACAACAGAGGTTTGATGGCATCACCATTTCTATGGACATGAGCTTGAACGAGCTCTGGGAGCTGGCAGTGTACATGGAAGCCTAGCATGCTGCAGTCCATGCGGTCACAAAGAGTCGGACACAACTGAGCAACTGAACTGAACTGAGCTGAAGTTTTTTTATTTCTCTGTGATAAATTCCCAGAAGTGAAATCATTGGGTTGTATAGCAATTATAGGGCTTCCCAGGTGGAGCTAGTGGTAAAGAACCTGCCTGCCAATGCAAGAAATGTGAGACACGGGTTCAATCCCTGGATTAGGAAGATCCCCTGGAGGAGAGCAAGGTGACACACTCCAATGTTCCTCCTTGGAGAATCCCATAGGCAGAGGAGCCTGGCAGGCTACAATCCATAGAGTCACAAAGAATTGGAGAAGACTGAAAGGACTTAGCATGCATGTACACATAGTAATTATATGCTTATTTAAAAAAATTAATCTATTTATTTTAATTGGAGGTTAATTACTTTACAATATTGTAGTAGTTTTTGCCATATATTGACATGAATTAGCCATGGGTGTACACGAATTCCCCATTCTTAACCCCCTCCCACCTCCCTCCTCATTCCATCCTTCAGGGTCATCCCAGTGCACCAGCCCTGAGTACCATGTCTCATGCATTGAACCTGGACTGATGATCTGTTTTATATATGATAATATACATGTTTCAATGCTATTCTCTCAAATCATCCCATCCTCGCCTTCTCCCACAGAGTCCAAAAGACTGCTCTTTACATCTATATCTCTATTGCTTTCTCGTATATAGGGTCATTGTTACCACCTTCCTAAATTCTCTATATATGCGTTAGTATACTGTATTGTTGTTTTTCTTTCTGACTTACTTCACTCTGTATAATGGGCACCAGTTTCATCCACCTCATTAGAACTGATTCAAATGTATTCTTTTTAATGGCTCAGTAATACTCTATTGTGTATATGTACCACAGTTTTCTTATCCATTCATCTGCTGATGGACATTTAGGTTGCTTCCATGTCCTGGCTATTATAAACAACACTGTTATGAACATTGGGGTACAAGTGTCTCTTTCAGTTCTGGTTTCCTCAGTGTGTATGCCAAGCAGTGGGATTGCTGGGTCATATGGCAGTTCTATTTCCAGTTTTTTAAGGAATCTCCACACTGTTCTCTGGTGTTCTCTAGTTTTGGATTTAAGCCTCCTGCCTCTGGTTTTCAGTCTTATTCTTATGGTAGCTTCAAGACTTCTCCATCCATACCACAGTGATGATAAAACATCAAGGTTAATGGAGAAAGGATTCTCCACAGTGAGGGACACACAGAGAGGATCACAGAGTTACATGGAAAAGAGAAGATGGAGGAGGGAGATAGAGGTGACCTGGAGGAGAAGAGGGGGGATCAAAATGGGAGAGAGCAATCTAGCCAATAATCAATTCCCTATATGCTCTCCACAGGCTGGAACTCTCAGATTGGTTCACAAAGTTACATAGAGAAGAGAAGAGAGAGGATGGAGTCAGAGGTGACCAGGAGAAGAGGGGGAATCAAAAGGAAAGCACCAGCTCTAGCCAGTAACCAGTTCCTTAAGTGTTCTCCACAGCCTGGAACACCCAGAGAGATTCACAGAGTTGGGTAGAGAAGAGAAGAGGGAGGGAGGAAGTAGAGGTGATCTGGGTGAGAAAAAGGAGTGTCAAAAGGGGGAGAGGACAATCAACCCAGTAATCACACTACTAAGTAAAAATGGAAACTCGAGATTGGATTGTTAAAGGTACAAAATTGATAGCAAATACCAAAAAGCAAAGACCAAAAAATCTAGAGTCAGGTTAGACCCTCAAAAATACAACATTAAAAAAACAAAACATAATCACAAAAATTATAAAATATATATACGAAATTTGCTTTAAAAATAAGGTCTTTTTTGCAAGGTAATATAGTAGGTTATAAAAATGAAAATTAAATGAGTAATAACAAACTGAAAAATAAAAAAAAATAAAAAATGATAATAGTAAGATATATCTAGGAATTTCTCTGGAGCTGTTGAGGGTAGTGTGGGGTCAGTTCAGTTTCAGATAGTTCCTTTTTCCAGCTAATACTTCTTCTCACGGTCTATAGGCCACTTCCAATGTAGTTGGTGCTAACTACAGGGTTTTAATGTTGCTCCTGTCACTTCCAAAGTGGTTTTCTCTTCTTTGTTTATTTTGCCTTCCTCTGCTTGCAAGTCTCTTCAGTGTCAAATTTACACCCTGACACAAGGGGGCGAAGGTGGTCACTTATTTAGCCTTACTTGTTCAGTTGTGCTGTGGGGAGGGAGGAACACAGCAAACAAATATCACTGGTTTGTGTGGGGAGTGTTCACGGTGTCTGGGCCACACTGGGTTTTCCCTCACTCACGGCCATGTGTGCTTTCCCAGTCTACACTGCTCAGGCTCCAGGTTGCTCTGAAGGGGAACTGTCCAAAGCAGGCCGTGTGTTGTGTGCACTTCCAAGGTCTAAGAAGCTCAGGTTCTGATTCTTGGGTATTCCACAAAGGCACAGACTCAGTTAACCCTGCGTTTTGTGCCCTTCCCAGGTCCGAGCAGTTCAGGTGACCAGGTGCTTGGTGAGAGCACTCACCCTAGGTGGGTGGTGTGTCTTATCACCTCCCCAGTCCCAGCTGCTTGGTTTCCTGGGTGCACAGCAAGAGTGCCATTTCAGGTGAGCCATGATTCTCCTCTGGGGAGCTGATCTCTGGCTGCAGCCCTCCTGGCAGATTTCAACCTTCCAGGAGCCCAGGAAGACTTGGTTAGCAACTGGGAGCCTGCTTGCAGTTTGGTCTAGGATGCCATCTCTGGGGCCGAGATTGCCCCTCCCCTTCCAGGTTTGGCTGTTGCCTGCCTGCCTCTCTGCCTCTGGTGGGGAATGGACTGGTCTGCAGCCGACTAGCTCTCTGGCATTTGCTAAGTCCCTTGTTCTGTCAGTGGGCCTGGCAATGCCTTAGGTTAGACCTTTTCATGGGAAAGTTCTCTCTCTTTCATTTTTTCTCTCTCTCTCTCTCTGGCTACCCCACAGATTGGGTTGCTATCTCAAGTTAGCTTCCTCAGGTTGTCCTCAAGGCATTCAGGCCCAGTTCTTACCCTAAGCAATATAGCTCATGTCTTCCTATTCAGGCCCCGCTTGCTGGTGGTGGATGCTAGTGTCTGGGTTACTTCTCCGCTGGAAGTTGCAGTTAGGAGTATAATCTGTCTGTTTTTTTTCTTTTCTTTCCTCCTGGTTATGTTGCCCTTTGAAATTCCAAAACTCCCAACAGACACACTGGTGAGAGGGTTTCCTGGTGTTTGGAAACGTCTTCTCTTTCACRACCCCCTCCTCGGGAGGTCTCCCTCAWCAGGAGGGTCTCCATCCCTAACTCTTTTGTCTCTCTTTTTTTATTTTATATTTTGTTCTAGTTCTTTTCAAAGAGAATGGGCTGCCTTTCAGGGTACCTGCTGTCCTCTGCCAGCGTTCAGAAGTTGTTTTGTGGAATTTGCTCAGTGTTCAAATGATCTTTCAATGAATTTGTTGGGGAGAAATTGGTCTCCCCATCCTATTCTTCTGCCATCTTAGGATCAGCCTCTATGTGTTCAATTTTGTAAGAAACTGCAAATCACCCTTTTGGAATGTCTTTATCTTTTACATTCCCACCAG
Organism: Antilocapra americana; assembly: GCA_007570785.1. Lineage (NCBI taxonomy): Eukaryota > Metazoa > Chordata > Mammalia > Artiodactyla > Antilocapridae > Antilocapra > Antilocapra americana. Next base: position 8,983 of record ML661366.1, read on the forward strand.
TAAATGTTTGTTACCCACTTTCTCCCTATCCTCACCTACATTGGACGTTATCTTTGAATTTTAAGCATTCTGATATATGTGTAGTGATATCTTATTGGGTTTTAATTTGCATATTCCTGATGGCTAACTATGTTGAACATCTTTATATATACTGTCTTCTGTGTATCCTCCTCAGTGAAATATCTGTTTATGTCCTTTGTCTTGTTGTAATTAGATTGTTTGGCTTACTTTTTTTGGGTTGTGGTTCTATTGGTACTTTAATTTTTAGAAACTTTTTGGTGTTACTTTGTTCTGTTTGGAAGTGTCTAGTGCTGATTAATTTCCCTCTGGTGTCTTTCAAGAGTGGGGTGTTGAGGATGAGGAGTCTGCTACTTCTAGGTGGAGAAATAGAGCCTCCAGTTCACATTGTGTAATAGTCCTTCCCAGACTGAATTCTGGTTGTTTAGAGATTCCCTCTGCCTCTGTGGGACTGAAATTACATCCAGGCAGTGGCTGCTTGTTAAAACAGGTTTTTCTTTGTTAGTTCCAGTAGCCAGCCTCTGCCTCATTATCTCATGGCGAAGGCAGAGAGGGTCTTAGTTATGATGCTAATGACCAGAAAGTGGGTGTTTCTGACTACTGTTGTTAGTGATGTCCCTATTGATCCTCCTTGCATGTGCTAAAATTTGGCTTTATATTGTTGGCAGGACTGTTTTTTAGTCTAAGAGAATAATATGCCTATCTGGTCTGTCATCTCTTGTTTGATTTGGGCCTGAAAGTTTCAGTCCAAGGTGCTTTCTTCTGTTGATAGCATGTGGGAAAAACAAGAAACTCTGGCTTTATGTCATTTCTTCAATTCTTGGGTCCCAAACCAGTTGTTGAAAAAGACACAACACCCCCCCAAAACAGAACCATTTTCATTAGACACGGTGTCAGCAAGTCAAGACTTAATATCTAACGAAATACAGTTTTAACCATTCTCAGAAATATGACCTTTAACCAGACAACGTGAAATTTCCTAGTCATTACTAGCAGGAAATCACTTCCACTTCTCTCAGAAGTGTGATCGTACCTAAAGTGTGCATTTTTGCTCATAATTTCCTTTTCCTGCCCCCTCTGTAAAGCTTGGTGGAATGCTGCTTGTTTAATAAATTGTTTGATAAAGCTAATTTGATCTTTTAAATTTCCTCAAATGATTTTTTTGCTATTGAAAAGAGTTTTCCCTTGGTTGTCTATTTATTGGGTTCAGTTCAGTCTCTCAGTCATGTCCAGTTCTTTGCAACCCCATGGACTGCAGCACACCAGGCCTCCCTGTCCATCACCAACTCCCAGAGTTTACTCAAATTCATGTCCATTGAGTCTGTGATACCATCCAACCATCTCATCCTCTGTCGTCCCCTTCTTCTCCCACCTTCAATCTTTCCCAGCCTCAGGGTCTTTTCAAATGAGTCAGTTATCCCTATTGGATGGCCAAATATTGGAGTTTCAGCTTCAGCATCAGTCCTTCCATTTTTATCTTAAGTCTATCAATGCATAGTGACAGAGTAGAAGAGATATGAATAAGGAGTCAGAAGACGTTTCATTTCCTAGATTTATCATATGTTAATTGTATGGTTTGGCTGTTCAATAAGTTTCTTTACAACCAAATTAGGTTGTTATGGGGTTTGAGGGGCAATCCTCAACTGACTCCGTGAGTAAGGAATCCTCCTGAAATGCAGGAGACACAGGCAGACACGAATTCGATCCTGGGTTGGGAAGATCCCCTGGAGGAGGGCATGGCAACCCACTCCAGTATTCTTGCCTGCGAAGTCCCATGGACAGAAGAGCCTGTTTGGCTATAGTTCATAGGGTAGCAAAGAGTCAGACACCATTGAAGCAACTGAGCATGCATGCAGTTTTTCTTTTCTTTTTTTTTGCCTCAATTTCTTTATTAGTAAAGTAAGTATAACGGGGTATTAAAAGATGCTAAACCTATTGTATAATGACATAAAAAGGAAAAGTGGTCTCTAAAGTATTGGACATTTATGTCACTGTGATGCAGGGGAAGGAAATATCACATTCCTGGATGTATGTGAGTTCCCAGAACAGGCTACCCAATGAGGATCCTTGACTTTTTGCAGAAAAGAATCCAAGAGTGAGCAGAAGTAGAGGGAAAGTAGGTTTATTTAGGAAGATACTCCATAGACAGTATGTGGTTTGTCTCAAGGGAAGAGTGGCCTTAGGGTATGGTGCTGTTATTTTTTTATTGGCTGGGTAATTTCATACTCTAATGAGGGGGAAGAATATTCTTGGTAAGGGGTGGGAATTTCTAGGGTTAGGTCACTAATCTCTTTTATGGCCAACACTGGAACTATCATTGCACAAAGGGATTTTTTTTTTTTGTATTCTAGTGATAATGAGCTAAAGGTCAATAACTGCACCATGCTTGGACTGTGATTGCTGCCATCTTGGGTTTAGCTGGTTCCAAACAGTTGTTGTTGTATCCTGTTTTTCTCAATGGCTGTGCCCCCTCCACATCCTTTTAAGAATTGTGTGTGCCCTGCCCCCCTCCTTCCTGTCTCAAGTTGAATATAATAAGATTTTTATAACTCCTAAGTCACAGAAAGTATACGAGTCCAAAAAGATAATGTATTGTTGATTTGAAAAATATAGACTGCCAGATATTCATGCAACAAAGATGGATTCATTTAAGATCAGCAGAGATTTGCAATTTGGGATCTGCAACCATGATGAGCTACTATGCAACTCCTCAGGCACCAAGGGGAGGAGAATTCCTTTAGAGAGAGACAAAATAAATTAGTAGGACTATAGTAATCAAACAAACAAAGAATCCATGACTTTTCACTGGGCTGAGTCCTTGCCAAGAAAAGAAAAGCAGTCTATTTGTATTGGGTTCTGTTATCCTCACAAGATGTGAGAACTCTACCTTCTGGTCTCCAAACTCTATTTAATTGAGATCTCTGTTTATTAATATTTTTACAATATTTATTAAAATGGTACATTTCACACGACAAACTGCTGTGCAATGTAAGAAATCAATTAGCATGCTATAGCTATGGACAGTCAATTGGTTTAGATTTTGATTTCTAAAGTATGCTTTTGATAATATATTTTGCTTAATTAAAATTAGATGGATCATTATATGCTAAACTTTCTTTGTTTATAGATAAGCAAGAAAAAATGGTTGGAGAGTTATAAAAGAATACGCTTAATTACAGGTAAGTTTGCCTTTTATGACTTTTCTCCTCCTTCTGTAACAGTTTTAGCTCATAGTAATAGTGTCTTTAACATTAGTTTTTCTCTTACTACTCTTACACATATTTTTCTGCTCCTTCTTTTATCTGATTTTCAGGCTGCAAGTGCTCTTCAGCTACTTAAGAACCCTTTGTTATCCAGAGTCTACTCAGCCAAGCCAGCCTCATCATCTCCAGGCTCTTCTTTCTCAGATCTTTCAAAATTACACAAGAAACTTATTTCCATCAACTGATTCTCTTTGTTGCTTGATAGTTGGTGTGATTCAAGAAAGGAATAAATATTTATATGATCTTGGAGCTGAAAGGAGTTTTACATGGGTTAATTTTGTATATAAAGGGGCTGGAAAATTATTAAACAATACTTATCAAAAATCTATTTTGTACTGTAGGGGAACCAAATTTGCCATATATTTGATGTGTCTCTTTGACATGAGGATTAATTTAGGCTGATTACTTTTAAGAAACAGGAGATTCAAAAAGTCTTTTTTTTATTTTTCCTTTAGATTCCTAAAGAATTTAGGTATTCTATTCTCAGAATAGACCTATCTCCAGGGGTATTTGCATGGAATATGAGCTAGGTGTGGTGGGGGAAAGTCTGGAAGGGCCTAGAGATCAGAGTTCACTATGTCCCACTGTCTCTGCCTGGCCCAGCAAACACTTGCTTTTCCATATCCAAATGAATTACCTTCCTTCCCTGTGCAACCCCATACCACTACCTCAATATCTTTTTTCTTTACATGAAGATGGTATATAAGGTGAGCACTCTAGCCATTTTGACAAGTTACTCAGCTTTCCTGACTCTCCACCATGTAACAAGTTATTAAAGTTTCACTTGATTTTTCCCTGGTAATCTGTCTCATGTCATTTTAGTTCTGATATCACCTAGAAGAACCTGTAAGAGAAGAAGAAAATTTCTTTCAGTGTGACAATACTGTAGTAGAATAGAATTTTGGTTCATGCAAGTCTAAACTGGAATCCTTAATTTGCCACTAACTATATGATTTTAACAAGTTAGATGAACTCTGAAATTGTTTTCTTATTGTAAGATGGAGAAAATATATTTATTACTCTCTGCAGAGGAGCAATTGGTTCTAAAAGTATTGTTAGTATCTAATACAGTAAGTATTAGAACTTATTGAACTTATTGTATTAGATTGTATTGTATTGTATTGTTAGTATCTAATACAATAAGTATTAGAACTTTATTGTTTATTGTAATTTATGCAGCATCTACAAAGTTTTAATTAATTAAAGAGTGAATTCAAGGATTAAACTCATAATAGGCTGTAATATGCATTCATAATTGGATTGTGTACAAAATTGTGGATTCAGTCATCATACCAATAAATAATATTTATAAATAGTATTTATATTTTACAACTTGTTTAGAAGCTGGGAAAATTATCATAACACAGTAGCGATCTTCTAAAAGATTTTGGAATCATGCTTAAAGAAACGAAGATTAACTTTGCTTTAAAAAATTACTATTTTTTAATATAAGAACATAGGTTTTAAAAACCAATTAAGAAGAGATTAAATGTTTGTTTTGCTAGTATTAAGTAGATTAATATATGTTAATTATTAATTGCAGTGCCCATTCTACAGTGATCAATAAATATTATCTTTTATTTGTAGAAACTCAAAATTATGAATATGAACAAAATGATGATGCTTCGTCATTTAACATGTTACCTGAATTGCCCTCACTGAAGGGAGTGATATTTGAAAACATTTTCATTTTCAAAAATCTCCTATTGAAATGCTTATCTTTCTAGGTGGTCTAACATCTCAAATAGATAAAATTAACATGCTTGTGATGATGAATTTGCTGATGAGAGAGAATCACTGGAGGATATTTTGGGGGATTTATTTGCTTATTTGTTTGCTTGGGCAGCTAAATGTAGAATCATAGAATTTAGTTTTTGTTTTGTTTCTCTAGAACTCTCTTGCTTTTGTTGTTGTTGTTTATTTTAAGGAGAAGGGATTCATTAGTTCCTAGACACTGATAGAAGAAGAACCATGAAAGCTATGCTAGTGAATTTGAAAATCACCCTGTAATCGAGTGGGGATTAAGCCACTATAATCAAGGGAATGCCATGATTAGACTTAACTGTGAGGGCATTGAGAAAGATATAGGGGAAGAAAGAAATTGAAGACAGAAGATCAGTGATATATTCATTGGCTAATTCAAATCAGGTGGAGATGAGGACCTTAAATAAGGGTCTCTGGAAAGATGAGAGGATAGATTTGAGAAGCATTTTAGAGTGAAACTTACAGAACTTAATAATGACTTAGGTAAAAGAGGCTAATTTGGGGATTTCTTACTTGGGGAAATATTATATGATTTACTAAGATACAGAATATGGGAAGTTAACCATGTTTGTAGGCCAGGTGAGGAGGGGATGATGAGTTAGTTTCTTTGGCATTTTTAATTTAATGATGAAATCCCTAGAAAACAGATTGAAAATAAGATGATGCCAACATATAAGGTCAGGTTGAAGAAGAAAGATAATGACCTGATAAACAAGAGTAGGAGAAAAACAAGATATAGGCAAGTAAGGAGAGGGCTCAACAACAAAGAAGTGGTCAACAGTATCATATTACTAGGATTTCTCTGGTGGTCCTGTAGTTAAGATTCAGTGATTCCACAGGAGGGAGCACAGGTTCTAACCCCTGGTTAGGGAAGTAAGATCCCTGCAGTATGGCCAAAAAAAAAAAAAAAAAGATTTATTAAAACAATAAAAAGGTGTCATTCCTGTTAGTGTTAAAGCAGTTTAGATCAGCACAAGAAAATATCATTGACAGGAATATATTTATGAATTAATGAATAGATGGTCACTATTTTTTGGTGAGAATCAAATATAGATTGCAGTGGTTTGAGAATCAACTGAAGAAAGAAAAAATAGCAAGAAAATGTAAAGGGGTTTCATAAAAGAAAAGAGAAATACTGACTGAGACCCCCAATTAAGAAATGACTGGAAAAACTTTTTCTGGGGCAAATTAATTCTGCTCTAGGGTAAATAGATAAGAATTCAAAATCTCAGGGATTTTTAATAATTTGGAATACCTTGCTCATGTGGTGCAGGTCAATAATGTCTAATAATGCCATAACAGTTTGACATTATCTATCACTATTCCTTAACCAATTTTCTTCTTTTGCATTTCAAGTGAGTAGCAATATGACTTTTACACTGTTCCCTCTCTTTCTCTCCTAGTTTTTCAACATCCCTGTGCTAAATCCATATTCACTAAAAAATGAATTATAAAATGTTAATATAGTAATAATGATTCTTCAGCTATGCAAAACAAAAGCAAATTACAAATTCCATCACCACTGAATACTCCCCCTTTACATTCTCACTGTTTCTCAGAAAAATATTGCAGTTACTTTTCCTCTATAATTTTGTTCACACTATTCCAGCCCTGCACGTCATATCTTTGTTTTTATCCTATTCTTGAAGGTTGAACTCAAGAGTTGCATCTTCTGTAAAGCTTCCTATAACTACCCTGGCTTATTTGGCCTCTTCTCTGACCAACTCTAGTACTTAAGCATACCATAAAAATGACTAATGATTACTGTCTATTTTCATATTTTTTATTTACATTTTCATGTATCTTCTTGCCAACTAGATTGTAAGCTCATCAGTGTCAGTGAGCTAATTTTATGTTTCTTTAGTTCTGTGTTCCAACTTCTGTAAAATAGACAATTAAGTATAGAAGCATAATGTACCTAAATCATATAATTTTACTTATCAATGCCTCTAAATCTGATACATGATAACTTTGAGGAAGAGAAAGAATTATATATATATATATATATATATATATATATATATATATATATGCATAAACTGAGTTTTCTAAGCATTTATAGTGCTTTTACAAGTTATTTCAAAACTTTTATCAACAAGAAGCACATTACATCTGTGACTAGAAATGCACAATTGAGAGTTCTCAAAATCTCTTTAAATATGCTTGATATTTTTCCTCATAAAGGGAGAAATACATATTTCCTCATAAACAGAGAAATATAGGCCTTCTTTGAACATCTTGAAAAGAACAGATTGTGAAGATATACAAACCTTAATGCCTACTTTTACCTGTCATTTAAACTGAACTGTGCTATAAACATAATCTAATCTGATCTAAAACAGTAATAGTTAGAATTTACAAAGGTTAATTTGAATGATTTTATATGGCCCTGAACACGATAGATTATTTTTGCACATTATCTTATTTCCCTTTACCAACCTCACATTTGAAGCTGTCAGGTTTAAATTATAGATGCACGGAGCCATCTAAAACACTTTAAATAGCTAGAAAACCATAGTTTCCAAATGAAAGCAAAATGTAAGACTACACGAGGCTGAATCAGCATTTTGATGAAGTATGGTGGTTCCATAGTAATACCTTCATATTAGACAAATTTTGTTTCATTTTTATCCTTTTTTTTTGATGTCTTCAACTCTCATATTTCCTTGAATTTTTGGTACTATCTGCATTACTATAAATATAACCATATGTGGATATTGTGTCATCTCACAATTCCTCTGGTTTTTCACATGAAGTAATTACTGTGTTTTTGTCACTTTCCTTCCTTCTGTTCATCTCCCATCAAAATTACCTGTGACTCACACTCTCATGGTCCTTGTCTCTAAAAATTAGCAATAAGACATTACCCAAATAAATGTACTCATGCAATGCCATGCTTTAACCCAATCAAAATGCAAACACAAGGAGGTCTTTTAAGGATTGGCCCCATGGTTAAATCTACAGCCCCCAGCAAAGGCTTTCATTGATGAGAGAGTATTGTATCAATAGAGAAAATGTTTGGCATTCCGCAAACTTAGGGTTGATATAAAGAGGTTGTCACAAAGCTTCCTTTAACAACCATTAAATGACAGACCTCCTAAGTTAAGGATCCATTAAATATGGGACCAAAAGTAAGCCATAATTGATAGGGCCTACATGGGGTCTCATTATTAAAATGGCTCATTGTGTTGACTTCTCAAACAAAAAATAAAATCACAGTGACCCTTGAGACTGACCAAATTGCCTAAATGACATTCTGTTTTCCCACTGCTGCCTATCTTCTCAAGGCTACCAGACCACCGGATTCCAGACTTCTGGCTACGTGACTGCAGGACTCAGCTATGGGCTAAAAATTAACCATTCCTTCAGAAAATTTTTCATTGGCGGGGTATAAGAAAGACCCTGTCAGAAAGGGAGGATGCTAGTTTTTCTCAAGGGCCAATCATCCTCTCTTTTTCCCTCTAATACATTTTCTTTTCTTGACTGACTGCCTGGCTCAGTCTCTTTTTCTCCTCACTCACCTTACACTCTGGTGCTGAAAACTGGGTGGGAATATCCACTGCAACTGGGTGGGCTCCTCTCATGAGCCCACATCTGGTAGTCCTCTCCCCTGCACCTTGCCAAGAAACTGAGACAAGTCCCAAGATAGGACTCTCCACTTGCCTTGATGGACTGACATTCGCACATTGGCCCACATTTCATCCATTGGTTACAAAGGTGAGAGGGTGAGTAAAATCTCATTCTCTCGGAACCACTCTGTCTGTCTGTCGGTCTCTCTTGCCTCATTTCCAGGTCCTAGCGCTAGGCCGGAGTAAATAGGAAAAACTCATTTCAAAGCAGACTATTATTGATCTCTGAAAAGGTCCTGAGAACAGGGATGCCTTTTCTCTCAGACCTTTCTCATTGCTTTTCCTTGCCCTTGTCTACCCTTCCTATTTGGTCTCAATGGGAAATTCTCAATTCCAGCTCTCAAAATCTACTCCTCTAGGATGCCTTCTCTGAAACCTAAAAGCCTTGGGCTTCCAAGGGGAGTTTAGACAAAAGAGATTTATTTACTATTGTAACACTATCTGGCCACAATGCAGACTTGATAATAGGTCCCAATGGCCAGAAAATGGAACTCTTGATTATAATACTTTATGGGACCTTGATAACTTCTGATGCTGTAATGGCAAGTGGTCAGAAATCCCTTATATTCAGGCTATCTTTGCTCTTTGCTCTCGACCCTCTCTCTGTGAATTCTCTTCTACTTCTCAAATACATTGAGACCACTCTGGACAACATCCTCCTAAAGTAACATCTCCTGATCTCTGTTCAGTCTTTTCTTCTTCCTTCAAACCTTCTGACCACAGTGCACCCCCTATCACTCCCAATCCCATTGCAGTTGCTCCAGATCCAGTTCCGCAACCTCCACCTTACGGCCCCTCCTCCCTCTTTACTTCTCAAGTGCAGGCAGCCACTGCCTCCCCAACCCCTCTCCCCTGTCTGTTCTGGGGGCAAGCTCTGAGACCTCAGCCCCACCTTCTACCTCAAGGGTGCCAAGGCACTATGCCGACCTCCTTTAGATCCTCTCCCCTTACCTGGTACCAAACAACTTTAAAGCAGGAAACTTCAGAGCAAGACCCCACTCCTTTCCCTGCTCCACTCCTCCCTTTACAGGAAGTAGATGGAGCAGAAGGCATTGTTCAGGTTCATAATCCATTCTCCCTCACTTATCTGTCTCAACTCAAAAGTGTCTTGGCTCCTTCTCTTCAGACCCTGATAATTATCTAAAAGTATTCAAATATCTTACACAGTCTTGTGACTTAATCTGGCTTGATATTTACATCACAGTTTCCTCCACCCTTCTCCCACTAGAGAAGGAACAATTATGGCCAGCCCCTGCTGAGGAGATTCATAAGACTGGTGACACTAAGCCTGCAGGGGCAAC
>SRVM01013489.1:0-26672 GCA_007570785.1 Antilocapra americana
AAAAAATGAGTAGGCAGTTAATCTTTAGAACTGGGTGAAAGGTGACAAAACCTAGAGTTGAGAAAAATCCAGAGATAAGGAAGAAAAGAAGTGAATCTGGGGAAATCATACCCATCAGGATTCTAGATATCCTAGCCTTTGCTCCTCTCTTACACAGTGGTCTTCATCCTGACAACACCTCAGTATCACCTGGGAGGGGATAAGTGCACTCTGAGGCCCGAGGCCCAGCCTCCAGAAACTGGCTTAGATTCAACTGATTAGTCTGGAGCCTGAAGATTCCTCTCCCTATAGATTCTGGATGCAGAAACTAACCCCATGTAAGCATCTCGCACTGTCACGGCATCTGAGCCTGGAATGGCTATGGACCTGCTCTGAAGGAATTACAAGGATCACAGAGTTTTAACCAGAGTTCCAGGGCATATTTCATGTTTCTAGAAAAATCCTTATAAACTCAAGTCCAGAGATTACAGTGACAAAATTAAAATTTTTCATTCTACACAGTAGGAAAAATAAAATGTTCAGAAAAGACATTTTAAAAATATTAATAAAAAGAGAAATAACAATTAACCTGGAAAGTTTCCTCTAAAAGGAGAAGGAGAATTAGAATAGAGCTAACAAGGATATCAGCCTTCTTTAAAAATAGTCTTTTCTTGATTTTGGAATCATGAAAACATTATACAGAATTATAATTATAAAACAATTAAAAAAAAAAGAATTATAATTATAAAACAATTAATTTTTAAAAAAAGAAATTCCTAAAACTTTAAAGTTAAACAAAAGTACCTAAATATATGTCCATCTTGTTGGTTGTCAGAGCCATACAAAAAAGAACTATCAAAAGTATTTTTAAACAAAATAATTTGAAAACACATTCTCTGTGTGATACACCCACCTGAAGACAGTATGAACTGCAAAAAAATAAAAAAAATAAAAATCTTAAATTGCTTTCAGAAGTCATATTATAAGGCAAAACAAATGAATAATTATATCATTGAAAATTGGACTTAGACATGGGACAAAGAATAGATGAGGGGAGAAAAGAGATACAAATGTACGAGCAACAGGATGGAGTATAAACACAAGCTCTGCATCTGACGTGGGTTGAAAACACCCATATAAACATGTTAGTTTACCTTAAATAATGTATTCTTTGTCTAATGAAAAAGCTAAGAAACAAAAACCAAGAGCAATAAGCACCTCTAACACTCAGACTAGAGTCTTTAAATACCACTTCACACTAAAATAAGCCAGGGCTGCTTGGAGAAATGAATGATTTCAGGGCTGGAGCAAATGCTGTACAAAATGAGATAGAAACACCCTCTCACACCAGAAACCAAAAAACAAAGCAAAAAATCTAGCAAAGACTTCTAGAGTATGTGCAAAAGATTTAGGATCCAAGCTGAATAGACTCCCACTACCCAAAGATAGCCAAAAGTTGGCATAAGCATATCAAATGAAATGGGCTGAAGCAGATCAGAAATGCTGAGATCCATGAGCTCAAACTGACATTCACAAAACCAAACAAGCAACAGCAAAAACTCAGTAGCTCCAGAGAAGAACCAACTCATCATTTTGAAAAAGGTTTAAAAAGTGGAAAAAAAAATTTTTTCCCCCTACTCTTCCTATAAATACATAGTTCAGGGTTAACCAAAGAGCTTAGAATATCTCCATTTTGCAACCCTTAATGAATTATTGGACTTCAAGCAAGGATCATGAATAGCTTCTAACAACACACACACACAAGATGTACTTCATAAGAGAGGTAGACAACCCTACCTCCTACATAGACAAAAGGGGTGAAAAAAAATCCAAATGAGTTACATCAAACTTCTAGACCTAAACACCAACTAAGGTGCCAGAGGAACATGTTAATTAACACACAGGGAGAAGCAAACAGCCAAATTCAGGCTGTGGGGATCTCTATAGGACAAACTAGAGGCAAGAGGTGGAGGGGAACAGAAAAGCAACCTGTATAACCTGTCAACCAAATATACCTTATTTAGTACTGCTTCCAACAGAAGAGGGGAAAAGACAACTGGGATTGTGGGCTAGATACTGATGATATTAAGTTAATATTTATGCATAATAATAATTATGATTATGCTAAATATGTTTAGTGGGGGGAGATTCCACATCTTTTAAAGATACATACTAAAATATTTATGGATAAAAATGATATGATGTCTTGGAACTGCTTTAAAATAATCTTGGAAAGTGAGGATGAGTTTCAGATGAATCAAGATTGCTCATTATGGCAATTATTGAAGCTGACTTAGGATGACATAGGGGCTTATTTCCCTTTATCCTTCTGAGTTATTAGCTGAAGAGCTCTGTAGTAAATGACAGAATAACAAGAGAAAAACAAACAGAAATGTATTACCATGTATATTTCTGATACATATGCAAAATATCAAGAACTGAGTAACTCCCAGAGATGGCCCAAGCCACCACCTTAAATGACATCTACAGCTAAAGACAAAAGAAAAGGTGAGGGAGCACCTATGAGAGGTTAACAGGAAAAGCAGCTTAAACTACAGTAGGGTTGGGTTTGTTATGCAGATGTCCTTCTTGAAGACTGTCCTTCAACAGGATTCTGCTGTGATTTAGAGCCATCCTTCTTTTTGCTGGTACAGAGAGGAAGACATCCTTACAAATGGAGATTTCCTTTATCAATGTAAATGTCCCTCACAGAATAGTAACTTCTACTCTGTCTTCAGGGTTTCTCCTGTGTCTATTTCTCAAAAACAGAACCAACTCACAACAATCTTCCTGCCAGAGAGCCCTATTCTGGAGTAGGGTAGGTAACATCGTGTTACCCTTTCACTCTACTCTATTTTTGTAGTTTTGAAAAATTCTTAAAAATGTACAGGAAATTAAAAAGAAAAGAAATAAACACTATAGAAACCAGTTGACAGAGGAGCAAGGAGCTGTTGCTAGAGACACAGCTCCTCTTGGCTCTGAGCCTCAGTGGAGGCTGTGGGATGAGAGGACAGAACACAGAGAACACGGGTCTAGGAGTCAGAACACTGCTCCAGAAACCAGGTCGGCCACCTGCAAGTCTTATGATCCCAAGCCCATCAAGTGCCCTCCTGGGCCTCCTGGTCTTTATCTGTGAAAATACCTGCCTTGCCTCCCTCGTAGGAATCCTGGGACACCTAAATGAGCTACCACAGCTCAGAGTACTCTGAAACTGCCATAAAAACAAGGGTTTTTCATCACTTGTTATTAGAAGTCCTGGTAAGAAATTTACTCTATCCTTAATGGCAGAGGCTGGTTTTACATACGCTTGGAAAACTCCTTCTTGCTCACTGGTGATCACAGTGGAACAAGAACTCTTGAGAAAAGTCATGTGTAAAGCCTAATTTTCTAGACTGCAATTAAAGTTTCACTTCTAAGCAGATTGCTAAAATGTTTAACCACTATGATTGTAATCTTTTTGTTTCATAATCTTTTTTTAATTGTAACAAATTCAAGAAAGACGTATTTCTTTACAATATTGTGTTGGTTTTGCCATACATTGACATGAGTTTGCCATGGGTGGGATGAAACTGGAGCCTATTATACAGAGTGAAGTAAGCCAGAAGGAAAAACAACAATACAGTATACTAACACATATATATGGAATTTAGAAAGATGGAAACGATAACCCTATATGCGAGACAGCAAAAGAGATGCAGATGTATAGAACAGTCTTTTGAATGCAATCTTTTAAAAAGAGTCTCCTATTTCCCTGACTGTGTAAAGAAAATGGATTGAGGGAGGTGGAGGAAACAAGTGAAATAGGTGAGGATACTGAAGAGGTACAAAGTCCAAATTATAAATAAGTAAAAGGGGATCAGGGTCAAAAATAAATATATAAATTTTAAAAAAATAAATAAATCACAGGATTATAATATACAACATAGGAAATATATTCAATAATACTGGAATAACTTTGCATAGTGAGAACTGGTAACTAAACATATCATGTACTGTATAAAATATTAAATCACTAATGATGTATACCCAAAATATAACATTGTAAGCCAATCATACTTCAATCTAAAAAATTCTTTTAATTTTACATTAAAAACTTACATAGGATTAGAAAAAAAAAAGAAGATGGATATAAAACCCTCATTTATAATTCAAGGTCATCACTGTGGATATTACTAACACCAAATGGCTAATACTATGCTCTCAAACACCAGCAGGGTGCACACAGCAGGTCTGCTCTGCAGGTCCCCGTCCACTCTGCTCAATGCCCTCTCCTCCTCTTCTCTTGCTGTGTGGTTCTCAGAGATTGCTCTCAGCCCACAGCATCTTTGCCACCAGCAGCCACTCCTCAGCCTCCTGGGTTGAGCAAAGTGAGGGACACATGGAAGGAGGGTTGAGAAACAAATGCAAAGACCACTCAGCTCTTAGGGAACCAGCCCTGAGTCGAGGCACAAAGCCCACTGTGGGACACAGAGGATTCTGTTTACTTCCTGCCCATCAGCTGAGCTCCAAAGTGAAGATTTACACACACATGTGATTCCCACAGCCTCCACTTGGACCAGAGACCATCAGCAAAAGTGACCACAGACAAAGGCCAAGTGACGGGACAAGGTTGGGCCACTTCTTAGGGTCCTGGGAAGAGGACATAACTCCCAGCCACACCTCCCCTCTCAGGGGAAGGGACTGGGTGAACCCACTCTAGTTCTCTGTTGTCAGAGAACCTACTTATATGCCTGCAGGTGGAGACCTCACCTCTCTCTGAGGCTGATGACCTGGGGAGGTGGTCTCTGTGACTCATGCCCAGGCAGAAGCTTCAGGTTCCTCCTCTCCACCCTGAGGGCCCTGGGCAGGCAAAGACCTGTCCTCCCCACCTGCAGTCCCCATGGAGGTGGACACAGGGGCCAGGTATGCTGGGAACTCTCTGGCTGTTCTGTTCTAGTTAGGGGTGATCGGCAAGTGTTCCATAGTCTGATACTTGTTTCTCTGAGAGGTGGAAATACTCCTCAGTTCTCATAGGACAGTCCATGGAATTCTCCAGACCAGAATGCTGGAGTGAGTAGCCTTTCCCTTCTCCAGGGGATCTTCCCAACCCCAGGAATGAACCCAGGTCTCCCTTATTGCAGGTGGATTCCTTACTAGCTATCAGGGAAGCCCTTCTCATAGGATAGAAGTTCTCATATCTCAAAATCCTAAAACCCTAAAAGCCTCACCCTGGACTGGCATCACCCTGCTTTTTCTCACTGGTACCGCCAGGAGTACCTGAGAGGCCCTGCTCATGCTGTGGGTGGAAAGAGCACACTGCTCGGGATCATGGATGATCCATGGGGTGTTCTGTGCACCTGAGGAATTAAAAGAGGGCTGGGAATCAAATAGGAAACATGTCTGTGTTTTAGAAAATCCTGGGCTGAGTTTAGACTTTCCACCACCTAAAATATAAAGAACAACAAGCAGTATAGATTGATCACAACATGGGAAGTTGCTTCATAAAATCAATTATTTAACTAACTAGTACTGCTACTAGTAGTAGTAGTACCACTATACAGAAGAGCCCCTACATTTACATCCTCTTCTCCGCCATGACCACCCAGTGACCTTCCCTCCTGAAGGGGCCCAGGACTCTACCAGTTGCACCTTATGCAGCCCCAGGCCTGGTCTTCCTGGATCCGCAGCAGGAAGTATTACTGGGGCTGGAAAACTGTGAAATCAACACTCCCAGCACCACAGTGGGCAGGATCCCATCTTAGGAAGAACCCCAGATCCTATGGCCTTTCCCTCTATGTCTGTTTCTCCCATGAGCTGCCACAGCCAAGACCCAGGTCTCAGAATGGGATCCATCCAAGGCCTAGCGACCCCACCGAAAGGACTAACTGCTCAAGACTCCAAGAAAAACCAGTAGCTCAGTTCAAATCCAGCCACATGGGCAGTGCTTTGGACCCACCTGACTTTAAGACTCTTTAGCATCTGGTACCAAAGAGAAACCAAAGAAACAGGGACAGCAGAGAAAGGTCTGCTCCAGGATATGATCAAATATTAAACCCTGAGGCCACTCATCCAATCAGGCACCTGGCATGAGCCACAGGCACACACCGAGGCCTGAGGGTCCTGATAAGAATTCATGAGAGGTCTGCTGTGTGAGGTCAGGAAATCCCGCACAAACAGGCCACACCAGCTTACCACCTGTGTATTTTAAACAGAGACTAACTGTGACTATGTGGAAATACTATCACTGGGATAGCTGCACATGGGACAAAGAAGGGCTAGGACAGCCCGAAGGGCTCCTGCTCCCTCTCCCACCCCGTCCTTCACAAGGCACTGCAGTATCTCGGCAGTCAGTGCCCTCTCAAAGGTGGCACTCTGCCCCACACACTTGTCCCGCCCTCTGGCACAATGACTAATCCACTTCTGTCATCAGTGAGAACTCCATCCCCCAGGACTACCCAGTCACCTGGGATCTGACAGATTCTCTGTCTCTCCAGTTGTGTGGGATGGACTTCACCTTCCCTGCTGCCCACTGCCCGCAGTGCCCTTCAGTACAGCACAGCCTGTAAACAAGAGCCACACCACCCACCTGTAAACCACCTGGCTCACCCACCCTACCCCCAGCACAATGGACTGATGAACACTCACTCCTTCTCCACCTAAAACACCCCTTTCACAACAACTACATCTTCCATCCCTCCTGCTCTCACACACTCACAGCCCGCCCGTGTCCCTATGGGACCACGGAGAGCACGAGCCACCCAGGGGGTCTGCAGCAGACCTCCAGCAGGCTCAGCCAGAACAGGGGGGTTGGCAGCACTGTGTCCCCAGGTGGACTGTCCTCTGGGGGATCTTGACCCAGGACCTTCAGGCTCACGGAGCTCACTGACTTCGCAGCTTTCTGTCTTTGGTGCCCTGTACGTTCCCTCCTACACCCTCTGCCAATGCCAGGCTACCAGGACTCCCACTTCAACCAGGAATCTGCCCCACAGCCAGGGAAAGAAAGCAGCATGGAGGGTGCACAGAATTCATGGTGAAGCTGGAGCTCCTCCCCACAGGGGCTTTGGCTCACAGTGCCAGCTCACTGGGAAGGGGGGCAACCTGGGGAAAGGTGTGCTCTTAAGAGTTCTGGGCAGCTACAGTCCAAACACAGGGCCCTGGGTTCTGTTTCCCTGGAAGAGGAGAGGCGATGGTATCTTCTTAGAAAAACATTCATCAGATGTGACCTGGTCAAGGTAACAATTTTTACCTTGTTAAACTATAACAAAAGCACCATAAAATGTATGTTATTCTGGGCTCCTGTCCAAATTACTTTCCTCTAAATCACAGGGCACATATTGCCTGAGGCTGCTGGAATCTTCTTTTGGTCAAAGATCAGTCAGCATTTATATCGAGCACCAGGAACTTTCTAACATAATATAAAATGTCTTTTATTTCAAAGCCATCCTTCCACAACACTCTTTCATTGGTTAAAAAAAAATAGTAACCCCTGGTTGTCCAGTCTTTGCCATTCTAAAGATAAATACAACCGCTGAGCTCTATCATGTTTCCTAGAGGGTTTATCCTCAGACCTTAGACCTCTCTCCACCCATCCCATCCATCTCAGTACTGAGATACATACACCAAAAAGCAATGCACAGTATAAAAGTCTTTTACCTCAAGAAATGTAAACAATCCCCAAATTAAATAGGATTTCCAATAACACTTTATGATTGCTTTCACTAAAGAGGGCTCCTGTGCATCCATCTGGGCTCTCTTCACTTCTTCATCCCAGTACCTGCAATGAGAAATAAAGCACAGTAAAGAACAGCACATCCACCAAAAGGAAAAAAGGGGAGGGGCAGAGTGGAAGATGAGCCTTCACTACAGGGCTCTCTGTGGCTGTGCATAGATGATGGTGAACTGCTCACAGGGCTCCTGAAAGATGGGCGGTGCAGACTCTGAAGTACCAGAGAAACAGGCCTGGAGGCAAAAGTCCCAGATTCTGGAAACAAGTTCCTGCCAAGATTTGCTGGACTCACAGGTCATGAGCAGCTCAGGAGGGCAGACTCCCTCCTCCAGGGACCCCACCTCCGGGGCCAGAGCTCGGCCTCCAGGGCTGTGGCTGCAGGCTCCCTCCATGTCCACAGATGCACAGGGAACACGGGCTCCCCCAACCTCCACAGTGGGCTAAGCCCGGGGTCAGCCTGAGGGAGTGAGTGTGCAGTGTCAGGGGAGGAAGCTCAGAAGAGCCCAGAGGAAGGCAAAGCCCCCCAAACCTTTAGCACACATGGAAATTCTCACTCTCCCTCCCCTTCTGCCTGAGGTCTGTGCTCACCCTTGCAGTTCTTCTCCGAGGGACTGGGAGCGATCTTCTGGAAGCACCGAGTACATGTCATCTGGTTCTAATTTCTGTTTGTGACCAATTTTAAACAAGGGGTTTAGCCACCTGTTAAACATTAAAGGAGAGTGACATATATCCAAGTTACACATCTGTAATTAGAAACCTACATTCATGGACATTGTTTAAAAAATAGTCTACATTTTAAATATATAAAGATACAAGGGGAAATTAGACATGTGCTTACAAACACACATACATTCTGAGTATAGCAAAGTCATGCTGGCTTATACATGGTATAACATAATTAAAGCAGGCTGCAGCCTACTAAATATACATCGTACATGCTTTAATTATTAAGGAAAAATAAATCTAGAAATGAAAATAAAATAATAGTGTTTCAGGCAAGCAGAATAGAGCTGAAAGGCCATTGTGGGTAAGGCTGCAAATATGTTTCTGTATTACTGAGGACTTAAATCTTCTGAACTGTATCAGATTCAAGGATACCTACACGGCACTAGTGGTAAAGAACCCATCTGCCAATGCAGGAGATGTAAGAGATGCTAGTTCGATCCCTAGGTTGGGAAGATCCCCTGGAGAAGGAAACGGCAACCCACTCCCCTATCCATAGGAAAGGGGAGCCTGGTGGGCTACAGTTCATGGGGTCACGAAGAGTCGGATACTACTAAAGTGTCTTAGCACCAGTAAAAGCAATTTCAACCCTGAGGTCAAGATCTGCTTAGATCAGCTGTCAACACAGAGGAATTTTTACAGGGAATAATCTTATGGACACAAAACCCTGAGTCTAACAGGCTCTGGACCCTGACCTCCTTACAGTCCTGTCAGACTCCCCTCAGCCAGAACACTCATGTGAGCCTCTTTCTGACCCCAACCTTCTGAAGACAACCTCAACATAAGTAATACCTTCCCAACTAAAATGTGCAGTTGATTCTTCTTATGATCCTCCTTGGTATCACTCTCTGGCAGGTTCATTTATTTTAAAAAGTAGCATTCAAACATCCAAAAGGGCTGGAACTTTACTGACTGTTGGATCTGTCACCATCAGCCTCAGTTGGGGAATAAATATAGCCCGCCAGACTGTCAGGGAATTCCACTAACAGCTGACAGCATCACCAAACTACACTTTAATTCCTCCATGCCCAGGCTTCTGCCCAGGGACATCAAGGTTGCCCCCACTGCCACCACACTCCTGCAAAGGCATATGTATTAGTCAAATTCCTGTTTTCTGGGAGTCCAACCAACTGTTGACTATGAGCCTTCCAACTACAGGCACGGCCAACTATAGATAGTTATCATGCTTAACAGCTGTGGGAACAGAATCATACCAAACATGGAGGGGTCTGGCCATGCAGCCAGTACCCTGGATGGAAGGGTGCCATCATGAGCTTAAATGTGACTCAAGAAAACCCAAAGACAGTGTGTGTACCCCTGAGGGATGTTTATTCCTCGATGCCACCCACGATGGGCCATCAACTGTCTCCAAGAAAACTCTACCAGGGGACACTGGGCTATAGGTGCTTCACACCCAGATCAAGGTTACATTAAGATGTTAATTACACACACACCACCTGTGAATCAAAAGGGGCCATTCAACTAGTCAGGAGGGGAGCTAGGCTAGTAATAGCAGTTGTCACACTTGTAGGATCCCTGGTGAGCCTAGAATGAGAAACAATTTATAATCCCATAACCATAATAAAAAAAAAGTCAGAGACTGGACTGGGTAAGTAGAGAAACCAGTTCTAACCTTAGAATGACAAAATCTTATTGGACCCTCTAGCCCACATGACACTTGGCCACCACAAAGCTCTTGATTACCTGCTGGCTAATCAAGGGGGGATTTGTGCCCCAGCAACCATTTCCTGTTGTTTCTATGTTAACCCAAGTGGTCTGATAGAAGAGAGTACATCCCAACTGACAGAGAAAGCAGCTTGCAGACAAAGACAAATATCATATGGTTTCACTTATACATGGAATCTTTAAAAAATGGTACAAATGAACTTACCTACCAAACAGAAATAGTTACAGATGTAGAAAATGAACTTATGGTTACCGGGGGTAAGGCAAGAAGGGACAATTGGGAGACTGGGATTGACATATATAAACTACTATATTCGTGTCTGACTCTTTGTGACCCCATGAACTTTTGCCCGCTAAGCTCCTCTGTCCATGGGATTCTCCAGGCAAGAATACCAGAGTGGGTTGCCATCTCCTTCTCCAGGGGATCTTCCCAGCCAAGGGATCCAAACCAGGTCTCCTGCATGGCAGCCGGATTCTTTATCATCTAAGCCACCGAGGAAGGATGTATAAAATAGATAACTAATAAGAACCTACCATAAAACAGGGGGAACTCTACTCAATATCCTGTAATAGCCTTTATCTTTTCTCTTTTTTTTAAGAAAATAATCTTTTTTAAAAAGTGGATATATGTCCAATTGATTTACTTTGCTGTACTCCTGAAACTAATACAACATTGTAAGTCAACTATACGCCAATAAAAAAAAATGTTTTTTTGAGAGGCCACTTGACTAAATACTCAGAACAAGAATGGCCTGACTGAACAAATATGTGACAGTTTCAAATGAAGGATCCCCAGATTCCCTGAGCTTCTAAGGCGGTTCTTAGAACACTTATAGTTACTCTCCTTCTCTTGCTCTTTGGTCCATGATTCCTCAATTGTCTCATTAGTTTTATCTCTTGGAAAACTGAGATAATCAAGCTGCAGATGGTCTTAACCCAGGGCTATGAGAAACTGGGACTCTAGCTTGGTGACAATCAGATTCATTTTTGTTGAATCAGGAAAAATTCTGCCCCTCTAGCCCAATATATGACAACGCCCATGCTCAGCAGGAAGCAGTTCAGAAGACCAATCTTTGCCCCTTCAGAGTCCATCAGAAAAGGGGAGCAGTAAAAAGGAAAGGCTGTTGCCTCAGAATTATATCCCTGCCACTTTTGCAAATGGAAACCAGTTGCTCTTATCTGAGTTTCAGATTCAATCATTAAAGGAAAGAGAAAAATAAGAACCGATTAGAACTAGCCAGGACCCAAATGGCAGAAGACCTAACCTCCAATAGACACAGAGCATCATTAAGCATTCACTGTAATATATTAGCATGCTAAATGAACCCACCAAGACCATTACAGTTGACAATGGCTATGACAACAAAGAGCTCATACAAGGACTAAAAAGGAGTGTTGTCTTAATTTCAGGTCCAAATCACACCCTGTTCTTGCATAAGCCATGAGTATTCCTCCGTTAATCTGATTTCCCTCCACTTACTTCAACCCTCCTATATACACAGCAACCCAGCCCAAATTGTGCTTAGAGGTAGATTTGCAAACTAAGTCTCCATTTCTCCATTCTTTGGTCATTGAGCAAAGCTTGTGCTCTACCAGTCTCACCGTCAGTTTACTTATTGGTTGTGGCAATCTGAGTGGAGAAAGATACTTCCCAGTCATGATAAGGAGTCTCAGCCTGGGCTAGGACCCTGCAACAAGTCCAGGCAACCAATTCCATGACAAGCACAGCAGTTACATACACAAGAAACATAGACTCCAGAACCAGACTGCCTGGCTTGAGAAGATCCAACTCCACTGCTTATTAGCTGTGGGAGGGTAGGCAACTTACTCAACCTCTATGCTTCAGTGTCTTCAGTTGTGAAATAAGAGGCTCCTTCCTCTCCAGCAGGAAAACTGGAAATGGGTGTCAACCAACATCAAGGTCTTGACCTTCCATTTCTATGCACATACATTTTCAAAATCAACAAACAGAATGTGCTTTGAGAGTTTCTTGCCCTATCTGAAATTAAAGAGACATTTGTCTACTTTTGCTATTATTTATGGTAACTACACACATATTTATTCTTCTAGGCCCCTCTTTCCTTAAGGGCCATCAAATAGCCAAGAGATGTAGCCACATACACTGAATACACCACCATCAAAACAAGCATAGGAGCTGCCATCCCCCTGGGGATCCCCTAGACTGTCCCATAAGAGAAGCATCAGAATTTATGGGAAAGATGAATGGGCTAGGGTTGAGAAACAAAAGATCTAGTAATCACCGAAGTGTGATTAAAGTCCAAAGGTTCGGGCCTGCCTTTCTGCAGTCCCAGCTATTAGGTGAAGGCTTCATTTAAGAGCTTCAGCACTCTGCAGCGTTTTTCATCTGTGTGTTTCCTCCCGACTCAGGGCCCCTTCAGTGGTTTCAGGACCATAGGACTCCTGGGCAGGACCACCTACATCAAGACCATGAAGTACTTCTCTGAGCTAGAGATCTGGATAATACTCCACAGGTTTCAGGGATCTCATCCCCAGGGTTTGGTCCTCAAAGATGGAAGTGGAGTTATTTGTAATAGGGAAAGGGGCTGTGGTCAAATAGACACTTTGCTCCTGGCTGTGTGTCCCAGGAAAAAGCAAAAGGTGTTCCAGAATGGTGTTCCCATTCATTTCACAAAAAACAATTGTGTTTTGCATACACATAAAATTGGCCACAACTAGGTACCAGGACAAATAGTCAACCACACAGGGAGGGAGGCAGGGAAAGAAAGACAGACATGGTCGTAGACGGCAGAGAGAGGGAGCCCAGGGCAATTGGAACTCAGATGTTCACCTAAGGAACATGGGAAAAGATGGGGACACTATTGGAAGATGGCAAAGGTGCAGGGCACTGATTAGATAAAGAAAGTTTTTCATGAGCTGCTTGCTTGGAGTGAAAGTTGCAGCTTCTTTCAGAACTGACAGTGAACTGCTGAGCAGTTCTGATGCAGCTGGATAAGGTGGACACCAAGTCCCTGAGTCCTTCTCCCAGCCCACTGCCACCAGCCCCAGGCACTCACCCTCTCCTTGTCCCTTGGTCCCCAACAGAAACCAGCAGTGTCAGGCATATGCCTGCAAGGATTGTCACCGCTCAGATGGGATGCTCACCAGACAAACAGGCGTGAGCAGAAGTTCGCCTTCTGCAGTGGGTTGGTCTTCACCTCCAGGGACACGGGCAGCATCTTGCTGGCCAAGGCGGACACAGACCAGGGTGAACCTGCTCAGGCGCTGGTGGGGCTCCTGTTGCTCCTGGAGGCACTGGCAGGGATGCTGGAGACTGGCCACCCTGCAGACCTACTGGGCAGGAGCCTGAGAATACCTGCTTCTGAGAATGGAACGCCCTTTGTGTGCCAGGCGTGCCTCCCAGGACTGAGAAGTCTCCAGGGTCCCCTCTGAGGCAGCTGCTCTGTGTGGTTGCCTCCACAGGCATAGGATGGAGGCAGCGTGCCACGTGTGGGGCTGCAGGACCAAGGGACACCCAGGTAGATGCTTCCAGAAGCCCCACGCGGGTGGGAGGCAAAGCTACTAGTTCTTTGATAAAGGCAGGCAGACGGGTTGACTGCAGGGCACAACCAGCCCAGCTCCCAGGAGCACACCTGGCTACAAACTCTGCGGAAGTTCCTCCTCTGAGTCCAGGCACTCACCCAGAAGGTGGAGAAGGGAGGTTCAGCCCCGCCCACCTCTGCTGCTCAGAGGCTCCCCATGGGCTGCAGAGGAAACCTGGAGAAAGCTGGCAGGAGATAGCAGCCCACTCTCTGGGCAAGCTGCCCTCCTCAGGACCAAACAAGAAGGCTGTAGGAAGTTCTCTGAGTGGAATGGAGCAGGACCCTGAGGGACCTTCCTGGGATACACCCTACCCCCACCCCATGCCCTCTGCCTGTCTCGTTTGTAGAAAAGCTTCAGTGCCCCAGGCCTCCTCTGAGTCACAAAAGGCTGGCTCAAGGATGACTGGAAGAATGTGAACATGTAATAACAAAAAACTTTATCAACAGATTAGCCATACAGCAGTCCCAGAATCTTTATAACAGGGTCTGGTGCACATTCCTGCGTTGTTTTGCAGATGCTAAAAGTCCACCAGGTGGAAGAAGTTAACTGCATGATGACCAGGATAAACTGGAACCTAAGGATTTATGATGATAACTTCTCCAGGGTCTTCCAATCAATAAATGATGAATCTTGATTTGGATTCAAGTCCAAGTTCAGCATGACTGTCTCACTGATGGATGGTCAGTGTGTGAAAGTGCCAAGAATATGCCATCTGAATGAATCAATGACTGTAGGACTGAGAACAAAATCTTGGGCCCTCACTCATAAGTGATAAGTTATTTGTGTGGCCGTCTTACCAGCTCAGCAGCTTTTCTTCCCTTTCATTGTAAATGAAGAAAGGTCAAAGTTTGTGGGGCTTATAACAAGATCACCTCATTATTCTTTGATAATTTCCCGTGTATCTTGGCTAAAATGGTGTTATTAATAATGACTTTTAGCTTCAGTTATGCAAGATGAATATGTCCTGCAGAACTAGGGTATAGCAATGTGGCTACAGTCGACAGTGCCGTACTGTGCCCTTTTCATTTGCTCAGAGGGTAGAGCTTGGGAGTTCTCGACATAAAAGAGAGAAAAAAGTCTAAATGATTAAGATGTGAGGTGATAGAGACATTGATTGGCTTGGTATGATGAGCATTTCACAGTGTATGTGTATGTCAAGTCATCAAGTTGTACAACTAAATATATACAATTTTTGATTGTTAATGAGACCTCAATAAAGCTGGAGGAGAAATCAATTTTAAAGAAATCTTTAATGTATTCAAACATTTTTTATAACTCAAACATGTAACAGTGGCAATGTGTTGATTACTTTCTATTGATGGGCATGATGGTCATTTATTATACTACTTTCTTGATATTTTGTGCAAGTTTGAAATCTTCTATTGCAAAAAGGAAGACAGAGCTAAAAATCATCAGTTTTCAATTACCCATCTTTCTGGTGTTAACTCTTTCCCAGATAATGCAATCTCCAATCTAAATAATCACTCCTCACCTAATTTACACTTGTCTTTGGAATTCCCTACACTTTCCATCCCTATAAATGTTCAGCTACTAGTTCTACTTCAAAGATGAAGCAATTGCTTGCTGAAGTTGGAAGTCTGGTGACTTCCCTTGTCACAATTCTCCAGACTGTTCTTTCCAGTTCCAAATATCTCAGGACCATAGTTGTCATCTCTAAACAGTCAAATACATCGGTCCCTTCAGCATCTGCTGTATTTTTTTAAACTAAAGGTTTTTTGAAACTTCTTAGCATTCTTTTCTGAACACAAGCTAATGTGATGTTTAGAAGAAATGCTGAAATCCAGTGTTAAATTGTTCAGAGAAGAGTGGTTCTAGAGCCAAGGACCAGATACTTCACTC
Source organism: Antilocapra americana (assembly GCA_007570785.1). Classification (NCBI taxonomy): domain Eukaryota; kingdom Metazoa; phylum Chordata; class Mammalia; order Artiodactyla; family Antilocapridae; genus Antilocapra; species Antilocapra americana. Next base: position 15,515 of record SRVM01013489.1, read on the forward strand.
ATCCTACTTCCCACAGGGTTTCTGTGAGCCTCAGAACTTGTGAAAGCATTTTCTAAAACCTAAAACAACATACAAATAAAACTTTGTTTTAAACAGATGTTCAGTGAATGCCTTTCAGGCGCAGGACCACTAGGCCAGACATAGAGCTTACAAACACGGGGGAGATGTCATAAGACCTCTCTCTGAACTTGTTTACTGATTTGAAATGGCTCAACACTATGACTAAAGGAGCAATAATAAGTAATGGAGAGGATGCAGAGAAACTGGAGTCCTCATATACTGCTGGTAGGAAGGTAAAATGGTATAACCACAAAGTTACCACATAACCCAGCAAATCTTCTCCTAGTTATCTATTCAAGATAACTTGAAAACTTAGTTACAAATGTTACAACACCTTTATTACTACAAAGGTAAACGTGCTAGGGGTGGGAGGAAGCAAGTGTACACCACCTTATGAAAGGGCAAATGAAATCTGGAATTATGTGCAATAGGATATGATTTGTTAAGATAGATATACTGCTGTATGCCACAAAGCAGATGAACATTGAATATATTATGCCGAGTTAATGAAGACAGCCAATGACTCTAGTGAGGAGGACAAAACAATATCTTAGGAGAAATTCAATCTTGTTGGACTTGATGATTCATTTTCAAACAAACCTCAGGGATACATGATGAAAATCTGTATGCAAACTATAAATTCTTATATGATCTACAGAAGGGATCCTCAATCACTGGTCTGTGGCCTCTTAGGAACCAGGCCACATAGTAAGAGGTGAGCGATGGGCAAGGAAGAGAAGCTTGATCAGTATTTAGAGCCACTCCACTCATCACCTGCATTACCACCCGAGCTCCACCTCCTGTCAGATCAGCAGCAGCATTAGATTCTCATAGAGGCACAAACCTTATTGTGAACTGCCCATGTGAGGGATCTAGGTTGAGCACTTCTTATGAGAATCCAATGCCTGATGATCTGAGGTGGAGCTGAAGGCATGATGCTAGCACTGGGGAGCACCTGCAAACACAGATTATCATGAGCAGAGAGGTTGATGGCACAGAGACCATAATAAGGCAATTGTTAGCAGACTCATATCAAAACCCTTTCAGTGAGTGCCAAATGACAAGCTGCATCTGCTGGCAGGCTGTACAGGAGTACATGAGTTGATGTACTCCGCTTGCACAGCTGCATCTCATGATAAGCTTTAAGCCAGAATCCGACACTAATTTTAGCGTGCACAAGGCCTGCCCATTACTTTATTTACCACTTCCATCAGTGGCTCTTCCCTGCACTGCACACTTGTCTCCATCACAGTTTTGGTAGGCCCACAGCTAACTTTACCAAAATGACTGAAAAACAAACATAGCTGGAGAGCTTCTTTGATAAGGAGAGACCTGATGATGAAAGACTCTAAGACCACCAGCAAAAAGGAAACTTCATTTAAGATAAAATATTGAGAGTTCTACTTCAATTATGGGTTCATTGCAACACATATATGCGGCAACCAATTATCCAACAATGTAAAGTGGCTGCATTCTGTGTCAAACTGGTTCCATGGGGGTGATAGTGAACATTGAGATTTTTGACATGTTTGAGATATTAGCAGAGATTTTGAAAGAGACTGAGCCAGGGACTTCTTTCTCCCAGATGGTGTGTGATCACCTATCTCAGCTTTCTAATGAGTTTGAGCATTACATCCCAACCACAAAAGACTCATAAATGGGAAAGGAATGGATTGCAACCCATCTGTAAATAAGCCAGGTGAATCGATTTTATTCATGCTAGAAAGAGGATCAGCTTCTTGAGACTGTAAATGATGATGACCTAAAAAGTATGTTTGAGACAACTTCAAATTTCTATATGTTCTAGGTTAAAGTCAAGGCAAAATATCCTGCCACAGGATTTTTTCTGTGGCAGAGACTGCCACAAAGCACTGAAAAGCCTGTTTCCATTTCCGACAAGCTATCTTTCTTTGTAAAGCAGGGTTTCCTGCAGTGACAGCAACCAAAATAAGATCACAAAGTAGACTGGACATAAGGAACACACTTTGGTATCACTCTCTCCCATCACCCCTGGATGAGACCATCTAGTTGTAGAAAAACAAGCTCAGGGTTCCTTGATTCTGCAGTATAGTCAGTTGTATAATTATTTCACTATATATCACAATGTAAAAATAATAGAAATAAAGTGCATAATAAATAAAGTGACTGAATCATCTCAAAATCATCCCATTCTCCCTGGTCCATGGAAAAATTGTCTTCCATGAAACTGGTCCCTGGTTCCAAAAAGGTTGAAGATGACAGGTCTACAGGATCTCTGTCAAAGAGTCAAAGCTTTGAGTGTTAAATCTGCAGCAGGTATAAGAGCAGTACTAAAATGGTTCAGCTGAGATAATGCTGGTCCTCAAGCATTTTCAACCAAGACATATAGGAAAATGGGATTCACAGTTTAAACACAATCCTAAGGGTATCCATAATTCTGAATATAGTGACAATTTCTCTATCACTCCTCCTAGTAATATATCCACTTCTGTAAACTCAGGAGTGGGCACCCAGCTGAAATCTAGCCAATCATAATATGCCACATCCGTGTCCAAAGGGCTTGGCTGAGAGATAACCTCATGGCTAACCAGACCAGCTGGATTTCTTCCTTGAGAATGTTGAGCAGGGGTGTTGGAGGGTGAAGGAGGTGGGGGTAATTTTTGTTTTGTTTTTTGCTGTAGCTAGAAAGAGAAAATCTCTCTTTCCTTCCTGATGAGGGAGTTTTAACGACACAACCCATGATTGTAACCATGTGCCCCATTTACATATAGAGCCTGAAAGAATAAAGCAGGCACTCATGGAAAGTCATACAGAAACTATTTATTAAACACCTACTATTCCAGGAGCTAGGGACACATAAGTGAACAGCAAGAGCGGTATAAAGCAGAGTGTTGGTGACATCAAGTCCCTAGGACTCCTGAGGCTAACAGGATCCCTCCTTGGACAGTGTGACCTGCTGGAGCAGAAGCTGTCACTTTCCAGCTTGTGTCCACTGACTCTTGTCCAGGACTAAGGAGCTCACTGCTTATCTGCAACTCCCCATTTAGGACCTCTTTCTAGTTATGGAAGCACACCGGGGCCATTTGCAAACAAGCCAAAAAACCTTGGATTCAACCCTTAACCAGTGATGGATGGGGATTGGGTAGATGACCGATGCCCTTGCCTGTGAGTTGGACTAATTCTGTCTACCAGGGTGACCCCAAGGGAAGGAGCCCAGTTACAAAAGCAGTAACTTTCTTGCTAACACACTTTTTATTGGTTTCCTTCCCTTGTTTGTCTCACTTCTCCGCTCCCTACGTGTGTTTTCCTAGGATCACTTCTAAAGTAAACCACTTTCACTCAAATGTTTGCCTCAGAGTCTGTGACTGGGAAACCGAAACTATGAAACCTATGAGGAACATCATTACAAGTATTGAAAACTATATTCACTCCCTCCTTGAACCCATGAAAACCCTTTTTAATATTATAAACCTTGAGTTTATAATATTAATGCAGTAGCACTAGTCACATGATGATTTTGAGGTCTTGAAATGCATCTGGTCCAAACTGAGCTATGCTTTAACTGTACAGTACAACAAGGATTTCAAAGACAGCGTAAAACTCTTTTTTGTCTCAATGATTTTTTTACATTTATTGCATGTTGATATAGTATTTTTGACACCTTGGTTTAAAAATATCTTACTAATATTATTTGTCCCTTTTAACTTTTTCACATGGCTACTATAAATTTAAATTTACAGATGTGGTTCACTTTATATTTCTATGGATAGCATGGCTGTAACCAGTGGAAAGGCTTTAGCACCAAAAATTTCTCTCCCATTCAAGAAAGCAAATAAGTAAGGGTCATGTTAGCATACAAATTTCAAATGTGATCTAATTTTTGGAAAGAAGTCACACTCACATTTCAAAACTGTGTTATTAGTGATGAGTTCCCCATGTCACTTTACACTGGCCCTCAGTCATATTTGCATCATTTCACTATCATATAGAGACCTGATTAAAAAAAAAATTAAGCAAAACTTCTCAATTTGGGCCAATGACTTCCCTGGGGGCTCAGTGGTAAAGAATCTGCTTGCCACTCAGGAGACTCAGGTTTGATCCCTAGGTCAGGAAGATCCCCTGGAGAAGGAAATGGCAACCCACTCCAGTATTATTGCCTGGGAAATCCCATGGACAGAGGGGCCTGGCAGGATACAGTCCATGTGCTCACAAAAGAGGATGACTAAGTAACTAAACAACAACATTAAGATATTATAATAATACTGAGAGATTCAGTTATTTTGTTTTCAGCCTTTTGGAAAACTAGTCCATTATTGAGATAAGTTGTCCAGAAACTGCTAAGAGTTGATAAGGGTGTCCTTAGAAAATAACGTACCTAAAAAGATGAAAAACCTGCTTTCATTAGGCTCACAATCTAGGAAAGGAATAGGTAAAAAGAAAATTGCAGCAAAATAATACAAATAATATAAACATATAAATATATTCATTCTCACCTATTAAATTAGCAACAATCTTTAAAAACCAGAATACCCCATGCTAATGAAATGTGTGATAGGCACTGTAATCTACTATTGATAAACTCAAAATTAGAAAAGCCTTTTCAGAACATAATCTGGCAATATCTATTAAGAGACTTAAAAATGTTCATCTTCTTTGATTCAATAGGATTTTTACAAGATGATGAAGGAAAAAAGTCATTTATAGAAAACTATTTATGCCCAATTTTATTTATATGCAAATGTTTCTCAGAGCAGTGGTTATTATTAAATTGTAATAAGATTTAAAAATATCTTAATTTCTACCTTTAGCAATAGCAAATGATTGAACAAATTATGAATTATTTTTAAACAAGTGCTTTTAAACATCTACCATATGTCTACCCTTCAAAGCACTGGGACTCAATGGCCTACAAGATATGTAAGGTTTATCTTCTCATGGTGTTTACACTGAAGTAGTGGGAGATAGATGGTAACAAAGTAAATGTATGAACAAGATACTATCAGGTTTGATGAGGAATATGAAGAACAGGAAGTGAAAGTGGCTGGAGATGGCTGGCAAGCCCTGATTTAAACTGGGTGGTCAAGAAGGCTGCTCAGAGGAGAAACTTAGCCAGAACCAGGGAGTCAGTCTTCTGCAAACCTGGGAGCCAAAAATAAAAAAGCTAAAAACAAAAGATTAAAAAAATCCATGGTATTGGATAAGATAACTTAGGTGAGTGTAGATTTGGAAAAAAAAAAAAAGGAAAGGGAGATCTGATCTTGCATCTGTAAGAGGAGGCAAACTGCCACCCCCAAGACTGGGGAGGCCCACAGGTGAACAGAGGAAGCTGAGGCTTCCTCAGGGTGAAACCACCATGGGAACCTGTGCTTGGGGAGGAAACCAGAGCCATAACTGACAAACTGCTGGAGGCTCAGTGTGAAGAATCTGAGAGTAGAAACTCCGGGGGGACACAGTGATGGCGGGGACTCAAAATACTGTGAGCTTTACCTCCAGGAGCTTCACCAGGATGCTACAGAAAATGCCAGGGAATATCCTCTCAGCCTTCCTTCTGGGAGTAGGTGGATGGGGAGGAGCCAAGTTGAAATAGACCAGAACACTCAGTCCCCTTAAGAAGGCCTTCCCTAGAGGAAAGCTAGTTAACCACAGAGTCTAACCCTCCAGGGTATTAACTGAGCCCAACTGACCTGGGGAAGGGAAACACCCAACTCCAGCTGGCTCGAGCCATACTGCTTTCCCACACCCACACTGCTGGTGACTAGTAGAGGAAGACCTGACAGATCAGTGTGATTGACTCCAATACCAGGGCTTTCTGTTACCCCAGGCTACCTCTTAAAATCTCAAAATTATAAAATTGAGAAGGCAGGCTTGCTCTCAGTCATCACTTATTCATTCAACAAACATTTACTGGGCACCTTCTGTGCACACTCTGCTGGAAGACATAATTAAAATGTGAACAGGGTACAGTTTCAAGTCTTTTTCTCACTTAGTTTAGTGGGAAAATAGCCCACGTGGGAATACTCACAGTCAGGGCAGGCTACATGCACAACAGAAAGAATAGGCCCCTTGTTTAAAAATAAAGTATCTCAAGATGGTGACACAGGACACTAACCAAGTATGGTTCAGTTTAACATGAGAGGTGCTCAGGGTAATACACAAATCCGAGTTACCTAGGATGACGACTGATTTTAATGTGACTTCCTAGAAGAGGGGACAATAGGGCTGACCCTGGAGAATGAAGATTTCTCTACTACATGGACCTTCTCCTCTGTTTTTTAGACCAGAGGGCATTGCGGAGAATCACTGAGTCATCATTTGGACTTAAACATCAGCCATCAAGAGTCCCCCACAGTACACCCTCATCACCTACCTCTGGAGCTGTGATATATGCCCAGGGGGCACAAGGAGCCATGTTGTCCTGACCTCCTTTCAAGGACTCGCTGTCCAGCAGCTGTAAGTGTTGCCAGTGGGCCCTCTGGGGGGCAGCCAACGTGCAATGATCCTTCCAGGTGGAGGTACAAAGGCCTGGTCATTGGATGTGTCAGGACCACCCTGAAGGGCCATCATCACTCCAAACTCACATGGGGTCAGCTCAGGTCGTCTGGCCAGTGATCCAGCTTGATCCTTCCCTCTGCCCTACCCTGTTTCTTCCCTCCTGATTCCACAATGTTGATCGCAAGGGCAACCCTGATACACATCCCAGCACTAAACTCCATCTGAGGCTGCATCCCAGAGAACCAGCCTGCAACACATATTAGAAAACATTCCAGTATTTGGGGAGGATTTTTTCTGAAAATTACTGGTTACACATGTACTTATAACATTTTAAAACCCCTCCAATAAAATACAAAATGGTAGAAAAAAGCACCTTCAGTGTGAATGTGGTTACCTTTGGTTTAAAATTCACAATCTAATGTTGTCTGACCAAATCAAATTAAGTTATATATTAATAACAAAAAAAACTATATGTTGAACCATATGAAACTGTGACTTTATAGCTTATAAAAGACTGAATGTTAGCAGTTCCACGTGGCTGAATCTAATAAAAAGAATCCACTAGCATTTGAAATTTAGAGAACATTATACTTATGAGTAACTCATGGGTAAAAGATATAGTTAATGAATTAATTAGAAAATGCACAATACTATGGCTACTGAGGTAGTGAAAAACAAAACTTGCAGGTTGCAGCTAAAGTGGATCTTAGGAAAAAAGTCAGCTTTATAAACATATATTAGAAAAATGATGACATTACTAACCTCTTTTCTTTTTTTTTTTTAAATTTTCTTTATTGTGTTGGTTTTGCCATACATTGACATGAATCCACCATGGGTATACATATGTTCCCCCTCCAGAACCCCCCTCCTTCCTCCCTCCCGATTCCCTCCCCCTGGGTCATCCCCGTGCACCAGCCCCGAGCATCAATCCTGGGCTGGCGATTGATTTCACATATGATAATTAACATGTTTCAATGGCATTCTCCCATATCATCCCACCCTTGCCCTCTTCCACAGAGTCCACGAGACTGTTCTATACATCTGCATTTCTTTTGCTGTCTCGCATGCAGGGTTCTCGTTACTTTCTTTCTAAATTCCATATATGTGCGTTAGTATACTGTATTTTTGTTTTTCCTTCTGGCTTGCTTCACTCTGTATAATAGGCTCCAGTTCCATCCTCCTGAGTACAACTGATTCAAATGAATTTTCTTTTAATGCTGAGTAATATTCCATTGTGTATATGTACCACTGCTTTCTTATCCATTCGTCAGTTGATGGGCATCTAGGTTGCTTCCATGTCCTGGCTATTGTAAACAATGCAGCGATGAACATTGGGGTACACGTGGCTCTTTCAATTCTGGTTTCCTCGGTGTGTATGCCCAGCAGTGGGATTGCTGGGTCATATGGCAGGTCTATTTGCAGTTTTTTAAGGAATCTCCACACTGTTTTCCATAGTGGCTGTACTAGTTTGCATTCCCACCAACAGTGTAAGAGGGTTCCCTTTTCTCCACATCCTCTCCAGCATTTATTGCTTGTTGACTTTTGGATGGCAGCCATTCTGACTGGTGTAAAGTGGTACCTCATTGTGGTTTCGATTTGCATTTCTCTGATAATGAGTGATGTTGAGCATCTTTTCATGTGTTTGTTAGCCATTTTTATGTCTTCTTTTCAATTTAATAATTTAGAGGAAAAACCTCAAAGTTAATGAAAAGTTGAAGCAAAGAATCATATAATGAAATAGGGGGAAAAGAGACCATCAATCAGGCAGAAAGGTGATTCTTTGTAAACAAGAAAAGGTAATGCAAGATTATTCATAAAAGAGAAGGCTAAAAGAAAATTAAAAAGCCAAAAGAACATAGTTAGAGATGCTGTAGATATTAAACATAAAAGACATTGTGAGTAAACTTATGCCAATCAAGCTCAAAACTCACAGGAAACAGATTCCTCCTAGAAAAATGAAGCTTATCAAAATGACTCTGCAGAAATAACACACTGAATAGGAAAAACATAATTACCAAAAGTTACCCAGACAATGTGGCTACACAACACTTTGAATGTGATTAATGCCACTGGATTGTATGACTAAAAACACTTTTATGGAAAATTTATGTTTTGTATACTTTACCACAATTTGTAGTGTAAAAAAAATAAAATAAAATCCTCTGTCTAGAAGACAGTCTAACACACATCTGTCCTTCATTAGCAAATCCCCTAGAAGGATTCCTATTTTGAGAAAGCATCTTTTCTCTTCCTTCTCTTTCAGAAAATATGATATTGTCCTTCTGTATTTAACCATATATCCTTTTTTTTTGGTTACTTAAACTATAGTATATTGTATGTTTATCCTATCAGTTTTCTCTATAGTATTTTAACCAGAGGTCTTTTGGTGGAAAAATGGATCCTAGTCATGTTAAAGGAAGTGGAAACAAAGCAGTAACTTCACACAGTCTTCAAGTAAATAGAATCCCTGATATAACTGGAAAGTAATATTCTGGGAATAGTTTAATAAAAAAAACCAACATCTGTAACAACTTTGTCTCAAACCTTAGAAAATGAGTTTGGTTCTGGAGTCTCTCAAGACACAAAACCTGGCAGACAGCTTTTATTGGTGGCCTGCACCTCTGATTTGGATAAGAAAGCAAGTAATATAGCATTTAAATAAACATAATAAATCCTTTTTCAAGAGCCTGAAATCATTGAGTGAGGTTGGAGAAATCACATTTTGTAATGTGTAAATATTTGTTGCTGGTGAAAAAAAAAAGAATATAGTTTATGCAGTGCCAAACCTATTGGACAAAAGCCTTTGGAATAGACATGAACTCATGGTAGAATCACAGTGTTGACTCAAAAATTGTTAAGGCTGAGGGCTGTCCACTGGAAACATTCATAATCACAAGGTCACTGTGAGTAATATCTGGCTACTTCCTTTTGAAGTACACCTGAGGGAGAAATGAAATTAAAAGACGCTTACTCCTTGGAAGGAAAGTTATGACCAACCTACAGAGCATATTAAAAAGCAGAGACATTATTTTGCCAACAAAGGTCCATATAGTCAAGGCTATGGTTTTTCCAGTAGTCATGTATGGATGTGAAAGTTGGACTATAAAGAAAGCTGAGCGTTGAAGAATTGATGCTCTTCAACGGTGGTGTTGGAGAAGACTCTTGAGAGTTCCCTGGACTGCAAGGAGATTCAACCAGTTCATCCTAAAGGAGATCAGTCCTGGGTGTTCATTGGAAGGACTGATGTTGAAGCTGAAACTCCAATACTTTGGCCACCTGATGCGAAGAGTTTACTCATTGGAAAAGACCCTGATGCTGGGAAAGATGGAGGGCAGGAGGAGAAGGCGACGACAGGATGAGATGGCTGGATGGTATCATCGACTTGATGGCCATGGGTTTGGGTGGACTCCGGGAGTTGGTGACAGACAGGGATGCCTGGCATGCTGCAGTTCATGGGGTCGCAAAGAGTCGGACATGACTGAGTGACTAAACTGAGGGAGAAAGACAAAAGCAACATCTTTAAAAGTTTTAAGGTCCTCCTCCTGAGGCAACACATTTCTAGGTTTACTTCTTCATGTGAAGCAATCATATCACTATTGGAGGCACAGTTTTCAAAAACCAGGGCTGTATTTATTCTATGGAGGATGTAGCCCCATTAAAACTCTCAGTGGGGCTGGATGTAATGCCAAATAACCTGTAGATCTACTAGATTTCTGATCATTCTGATTCACAGATATGCTTTATCACTACAGTAAATTGATACACAAAATCATTTTATTCCCTGAAATAAATTAAAAACAGAGTAACATAGAGGATAGGAAATCTAGCATCTGAACAGAGTTTGTCATTTTCACACATAAAAGGAGCACAACAGGTTTGCATGTTAATATGGGGTTATTATCTTTATATTTTATAAACTCTGATTGACAAGCACTGAAACACTGGCATATATGTGTGAAATATCCTAGTGTTTAATTTGTGTGGCAAAGCAGTTATAAGTCCTATAGAAATGTGATCTGTGGATAGTAGGTCCCAAGAATGAAAAAAGAATCAAATGCTTTAACAATAACTAAACCAAGAGACTTCTCTAAAATGTGAGATGATACCCAATAATAGGACAGATCTCTGCCAGACCTTTGAGCTCTTGAATTCTACCAAATTCTAGCTGAACTGGAAGAGATACAGGTTTTCTCAGTGTATAATCAGAACACAACATGAAATGAAGCTCTGTCGAGTTCCACAATCATCCGTTTTTAGTAGCTGTATTGTATCTCGGTTCCTTACAGATGCACATAACAAAATAAAATAATGTCAGGGTTTGTGAAACCTCATCTCTGAACATGTTTGGGTAAAAAACTACTTCAAGTGTAACTCTTTTTCCTCAAAGTAGAATGTAAAAAGTTTCCTTTGAGTCTTTAAAACAGAAAATGTATCGTCTAGCAGAGGCTGAGTCGTATCACAAACTGGGTGGCTTAGACATATGACTCAGATCTCTTTTATAGAACCTGCCTACAAGTGCATTTGTGGGTGTTGTAAACAAAGTTACCATGAGAGAGAATGACCTTCACACACGAAACAGAAAAGCATGAGGACACCTACCTCATGTAAGTGCACTTTCTTATTCTCT
>ML661367.1:2259-31446 GCA_007570785.1 Antilocapra americana
GTAACTCAATAAACATTTCAAGATTTCCCTCTGAATGTGAGATGAGGCCTGATTCCCCTCCAGTGACTCGAGAACCTTCCTCTGCTCCTGATCAAATCTCTCAAGTTGTTTTAATTTCCCTGAGGCTTCAGTAGTGGGACCCTGAGTTTAAACTGGCAGACTGAGAAGAACACTGTACTTCCCGCAACAAATCAAGAAACAAAGAAATCCCCTCTCAATGTGAGGTCAGGCCATTTTTCTCATGCAGTGCCTCCAAAACACTCCCAAGTTCCCTCGCGAATCTCAAGAGGCATCTTGGCTCCCTTTATGCACCTCAAGATGATCAACAAGATACTTATCATCATTCAAGAGGAATCCCATGCTTCCTGCCACAAGTCGAAAGGCCACATATTCTCCACCTCATCGCAAGATGAGAGATGATGAGCCTCTGTGTCTTCTTGAGAGTACACAAGACATTCCACTTGCACTTCAAGAGGACACTTTTTTTTACCAATTGAAACTGGAAAGAAACCCAGAGCTTCTTGTCACAAGTCAAAAGGACACCGAGTTTCCCCTCAACTACAGATAAAGCCTGACTCTCCACCACCTCTGGGAATTTGTCTCGGAACACGAAGGGAGCCCTAACTCCCTTGCTGTAACTCGAGAAAAAGCTCCAATTACCTGCCTCAGCGAGACAGGAGTCCTGACCCCTCCCCCTTTTATAGCAGGAGAGGAACATGGAGTCCCAGGCTTCAACACGAGCTCAGGCCTTCCTCCCAGTTTCATCTCAAAAGGGACTCTGACATCTGTGTTGGCAATGGAGAGGAACCCTAAGTTCCCACGACTTAATTTGAAATGAGTCCCTATGATATTCTGGAAGTGACAGTAGAGCAAACCCACACTCTTGCAGGCAACTCAAAAGGAGACTTGACTTCACTGGGCAGAATGAGAGGTTCACTGTTGTACCTGCCACGACTCGAGTGGAACCCAAAGCGTCCCATCAAAACTCGATAAAAAGCACAGTATAACCCCCTCAACTCGAGATGAAGCCTTCTTTGCCTGTGGTGACTTGAACAGAACTGCAGGTTTCTCCTCAGCTACATGGATGGAGGTCTGACTCTCTGGTTGCACACATCTAGGAAAAGTCCAAATGCTCCACCTCAATTCAAAGAGTTCTGACAACTCGAGAGCAAGGAGGAATTACATACCTCAAAACGAGATGAGGGCTGACTCTCTTGGAGAAACTCAATAGGAGCTATGATATCCCTTTCAAAACTAGAGACAAAACCTGAGGTTCACTCCTCAACTTATGATGATGGCCTATTCTGTAGTGACTGGAGAAGAGCCATGAGATGGCCCTTGCACATCAAAATGAGGGCTTGACTTCCCTGAAGCAACATTAGAGGCTCACAGAGGACCATGTCACAACTTGAGAGGGATCCAAAAGTGCTGGCTGCAACTCAAGAAATTGCACGCCACAACTCGAGAAACATCACAAGATTTCCATCTGAATGAGAGAGGAGGCCTGATTCCCCTGCAGTGACTCTAGAACCTTCCTTGGCGCCTCCTAAAATCTCCCAATTTGCCTTGACTTCATGACTCGAGTGCAATGCCAAGCTGTCACCAGACCTTGAGAAAAACAACAAGATAACTCCTTCACTTCAAGAAGAAGACTTATTTTCCTGTGGTGACTTAAACAGAACCCCAGGTTTAGTCTCAGCTTCACAGATGGATATCTGACTCCCATGTTGCACTCATCTAGGAAAAGCCCAAAAGCCCAGCCTTAACTAAAAGGAGTCCTGACAACTAGAGAGGAAAGGGGAGTTACATACCTCAAAACGAGATGAGAGCAAACTCTCTTGGTGAAACTCAATAGGAACTCTGATAGCCCTGTCAAAAATGAAGAAGTACCCTGAGTTACATGCCTTAACTCCGGATGAGGCCCTAGTCCACCGTAGTGACTCAGGTAGAGCACCAAGATGGCAATTGCACATCAAAAGCACGGCCTGACATTCCTGAGGCAACATTAGAGGCTCGCAGAGGACCATGTCACAACTCGAGAGGAATCCAAATCTGCTGGCCTCAACTTGAGAAACTGCCTGCCTCAACTCTAGAAACCTATCATGATTTCACGGTGGAATGTGAGATGAGGCCTGATTTCCTTGCTGTGCTTTGAGAACCTTCCTCGGCTGCTCCTCATATCTAAAAAGTTTCCTTGACTTCCCTTAGGTTTCACGAGGGGTTCCCTGAAGTCAAAGTGGCAGATTGAGAGAAACACTATACTTCCCCCATCAACTCAAGAAAATAAGAGATTCCCTCATTAAGGCAAAATGAGGCACTTTAATGGGGCAGCACCACCAGAGCTCAAATCCAGAAGGAAGTTTGACTCCCTTTATACACCTCAAGCGAATTTTCAAGATAGGTGTCATCATTCAAGAGGAGCCTTGTGTTCCCCGCTGCAACTCAAAAGAACTCCGTGTACCCAACCTCATTGTGAGATGAGGGCCGATTAGCCCCATTCTTCATCTCGAGGTCACACCCGACATTCCTCCCTGGCCTCAAAAGGACGCCTTTCTCACTTATTGAAACTAGAGAGGAACCCAGAAATTCCTGCCTCCAGAAAGGAGACTGAGCAGCCTCTCAACACCAGTTAAGGCCTGTTTCTCCTGCACTCACGGGTATTCGACTCACAACATGAAGGAAGGCCTAACTCCCTTGTTGTACCTCGAGAAAAAGCCCCAATTACCTGCATCAACTAAACAGGAGTCCTTACTCCCTCTCCTTTAACAACACAAGAGGAATGCAGAGTCCCATGCCTCAACACGAGCCGAGACATTTCTCCCAGTTTCAACTCGTTAGGAACCTGAGGTCCCCGTTGCAAATGGAGATGGAACCCTCAGTCACCCCACCTTAATTTGAAATGAGACCCTATAATATCCTGGAAGTGTCTCCAGAGCAATCCCATTCTACTACAGGCAACTCCAAATAGACTAGTCTTCCCTGGGCATCATGAGAGGCTCAATGAGGTCCCTGTCACGGCTCCACTGGAATCCCAAGACTTCCACCAAAACTCGAGAAAAACCACAATATATTCCCCTCAACTCAAGATGAGGCCTTATTTCCCTGCAGTGACTTGAACAGAACCCCAAGTTTATCCTCAACTACATGGATAAAGGTCTGATTCCCTTACTGCACACATCCAGGAAATGCCCAAATGACCCTCCACACTAAAACTAGTTCTGACAACTGGAGACGAAAGAGGAGTTACATTCCTCAAAACGAGATGAGGGATGACTCTCTTGTAGAAATTTAATAGGAACCCTTATAACCCTGTCGAAAATGGAGAGGAATCCTGAGTTTCATGCCTCAACTCCAGATAAGCCCCTATCCAACCTTAGTGACTTGAGTAGAGCACCAAAATGGTTTTAGCACATCGAAACCAGGGTTTGACTTCCCTGAGACAACGTTAGAGGCTCCCAGAAGACCATGTCACAACTCGAAAGGAATCCAAAACTGCCATTTCAACCTGAGAAACTGCCCACCGCAATTATAAGAACATCCCAAGATTTCCCTCTGAATGCAAGATGAGGCCTGGTTCTCTTGCAGTGACTCGAGAATCTTCCTCGGCTCCTCCTTAATCCTCCAGAGATGCCTTGACATACCTGTGGCTTCATGAGTGGTTCCCTGAGGTCAAAGTGTCAGATGGAAAGGAACATTATACTTCCTGCTGCATCTTAAGTAATGAAGAGATTTCCCCTTCAATGTGAGGTGAGGTCGTTTTCCTGTGCAGCGATTCCAGTACAGTCGCAAATTCCTTCTCAAATCTCAAGAGAAAGCTTGACTCCCTGTATGCAACTCAAGAGAATCCCCACGATACTCGTTGCCATTCAACAGGAAATTCGTGTTCACCGCCATAACTCGGAAGAGGTGTTCCCCGCCTTTTGGAGAGATGATGGCCGATTAGCCATTGTGTCACCTCAAGAAGACTCTCAAAGTTCTTCTTGCACCTCAAGAGGAGGTCTTTCTCATCTAATCAAACTTGAGGAAAACCCAGAAGTTCCTGCCAGAAGTTGAAAGGACATCAATTGTCACTCAACTCAAGATAGGTCCTGATTCTCATGCTCCTCTGGGTATTTGCCTCATCGCATGAATTGAGGCCTAACTCCCTTGTTGTTCCTTTAAATAAAAACCCATATTACCTGCCTTATCTGGACAGGAGTCTTGACCCATCCTCTTTACAACAAGAGAGAAAAGCGCAGTTCCATGCCTCAACTTGAGCCGATGCCTCTCTCCCTATTTAATATCAATTGGGACCCTGAGATCTATGTTGCAAATGGAGATGGAACCCTGAGTTTTCCTGCCTTCAAAGGAAATGAGTTCCTATCATGACCTTGCAGCGACTCCAGAGCAATCCTTTTTTCCTGCAGGACACTCAAAAAGAGACTTGACCTCCCTGGGATCATTGAGGTCCCCATCATGTCTTGACTGGAACCTCAGCTTCTGACCACAACAAGAGAGAAACCAGAAGATGTTCCCCTTCACTTGACATAAGGCCTAATTTTCCTGGGGAGACTAGAACGGAACCTCAGGTATACCCACCTGGTACATGAATAAAGGTCTGATTCCCCTGTTGCACACATCTAGGAAAAGCTCAAATGACCCACCTGAACTAAAAGGAGTTCTGACAATTTGAGAGGTAATAGGGGTTACATGCCTCAAAACGAGACGGGGGCTGACTCTCTTATAAGAATTTAATATGAACTCTGATATCCCTGTTGAAACTGGAGAGGAACCCTGATTTTCACACCTCAACTCCAATGAGGCTCTATTCCACTGCAGTGCCTCCAGAAGGATCCCACGATGGTCCTCCCACATCGAAAGGAGGGCCTGGCTTCCCTGAGGCAACATTAGAGGCTCCCAGAGCACCATGTCCCAAATCGAGGGGAATCCAAAACTGCCCACCGCAACTTGAGGAACATCCCAAGATTTCTGTCTGAATGTGAGATGAGGCCTGATTCCCCAGCAGTTACTCTAGCAACTTCTTTGGCTCCTCTTTGAAACTCGAATATTGCTTTGATTTCCCTGAGGCTTCAAGAGATTTTCCCTGAGGTCAAAGTGGTAGATAGAGTAGAACACTAAACTTCTAGCCAAAACTCAAGAAATTAAGAGATCCCCCCCTCAATGCAAAGTGAGGCCCTTATCCATGCAGCATCTCCAGAACAGTCTCACATTCCCTTTTGAATCTCAAAAGGAAGCTGACAACCCCTTTATGCAACTCAATAGAATCCCCAAGATATGCATCGCCATTCAAGAGGAACCTCGTGTTACCCGTCACAACTTGAAAGAGACCCATATTCCCCACCTCTTCGCTAGATAAGGGCCTATTAGTCTCTGCATCATCTCAGGAGGACACCCGATGTTCCTCTCACATCTCAAGAGGAGGCCTTTCTCACCTATTTTAACTCAAGTGTAACCCAGAGATTTTCGCCGCAAATTGAAAGGACACCGAGGAACCCCTCAACTCTAGATAAGTCCTGCTTCTCCTGCACCTCTGGGTATTCACCTCACAACACAAGGGGAGTCCTAATTCCCTGTTTTACCTCTATAAACAGCCCCAATTTCCTGCCTCAACTGGACAGGGGTCCTGACCCCACACACACACACGTGTTGTAAAAGGAAGAGAAAAGCAATGTCCCATGCCTCAACATGAGCCAAGACATGACTCCTAGCTTAAACTTGATAGGAACCCTAAGATCCATGTCACTAATCTAGATGGAACCCCAAGTTCCTCGGCCTTAAATCGAAATGAGTTCCTATGATGCCCCATTAGTGACTCCAGAGCAATCGCACACTCCTGCAGGCAACTCAAAAACAGACTTGACTTCCCTGGGCAAGATGAGAGGCTCACTGAGGTCCCTGTCATGATTTGAGTGGATCCCCAAGTTTCCCACCACAACTCAAGAAAACTCACAATATAACCCCCTCCACTCATTATGAGGCCTTATTCCCCTGTGCCGACTAGGCTCAGAGAGGCTGATTGATCATCTTGCCCAAGGTCACAAAGGATTATGGAAACGTGAAGGCAGAACTCAGCCGTAGATGTGTCTGGCTCCCGAGCCCACCCACTCACTTCACCCTGTCCTTTTGCTCCTGCATGGTAGACTCTGGTCTGCCAGCTAAAGGTGGACAATGGAGCAAATTCATTCAGCTGTTTGTTCCCAACTAAAAAGATAGTCAAATGATAAGATATTGTTAAAATACAAAGGGCAACGATGAAGGGAGCAGCAATAAAATAGGGAAGAGAGGTTGACATTTTGGAAATGAGAAGCAGAAGAAGCAGGTTGCAGAGCTGAGAAGGCAGGACCATGAGGACTCAGCGGGCTCCCGTTCTGGCAGAAGGTAGGAGTGAAGATGGGGCCAAACGCAGGGTTGGAAGTGGGATCCACAACCCACTTACCTGCTCCACGCATCTCCACGTATTCCCCAGCCTCTGACACAGACAGGAAACTGGGCTTTTATTCTGATCAGAGGTTGAATAGGGGAAACAGGCACAGTGGAGAGGATGCAGCTCTGCAATTTACTTTATTTATTTAATAGTTATTTTTTTTTAATGTGGACCATGTTTAAAGTCTTCACTGAATTTGTTACAATAGTGCTTCTGTTTTATGATTTGGCTTTTTGGCCATGAGGTGTGTGGGATTTTAGCTCCCCGACCAGGGGACCTGAACCCCCTGCCTTAGATGGTGTAGTCTTCACCACTGGACTGCCAGGGAAGCCCCAAGGCTCTGTATTTTAAAAGAAGGATTAAGTGAGAGGTTCAGTGCCACCCCATTCAAAGAATTCTCTCTGCCCAATGGATACACTTCAGGCAGGACACTGAAACATTCTTCTCTAGCGAAACACAAGGACCCCAGGACAGTGATCTGTAACTACTGACATATAAGTACTGTTAGGACTCTGCACTTCCAATGCAGAAGGTATGGGTTTAATCCCTGGTTGGGGAACTAAGATCCTGCAAGCTGCATCGCACAGTGAAGAAAGTAAAAAAGTAAAAGTAAAGAAATACAAGACTGAAAAGAAAAGATTACCAGATATCTGAAGAAAGCATCCAATATAGAAGACAGAAGTTACAAACAGAAAAAAAGGAGTGGGGAGCTCAGAGACAACACAGGTGGACAGAGAAAATAATGCCTTAAAATGATTAATATACTCAGACACGTAGGGGTTGGATTACATCCATGAAACGGTAAAAAAAACATGCTAAAAATTCTTAATCATAAGGAAGAAGCATTTGAACATTAAACTTATGGAAGCAGGAAAAATATGGAGAGAGAAGTTGGAAGATAAGCTTAAGGGACAGTTCCAAGAGAGCAAACAAAAATCACAGAGAGACCACAGAAGAAAAGTAGAAGATAAATCCAGAGAATCCAACAGGCAAATTATAGCTCCAGAAAGAAATATTAGAGGAATCATAACAAAAAGAATCCCTGGAGAAGGGAATGGATACCCACTCCAGTATTCTAGCCTAGAGAATTCCATGATTAAAAAACTTCCCAGAGATCAATGACACCAATTCACAGATTGAAAGACCCACCTTGGAAAGCTACATGTCCCTTCAATGTTCATAGCATCATTATTTACAATTGCCAAGATATGGAAACAACCATATCAATAGATGAATGGATAAATAAAACTTGATATACATATATGTCGAGAGGAATACTACTCAGTCATAAACATTAATGTGGCTTTTCCATTTGCAGCAAAATGGATGGACTTGAAGGGCATTATGCTGAGTGAAATAAGTTGGACAGAGAATGACAAATATTGTATGAGTTCACTTATATGTGGAGTCTAAAAAATAAAGCAAACTAGTGAATATAACCACAACAAAAAAGCAGACTAACAGATACACAGAACAAACTAGTGGTTACCAGTGGAGAGAGGAAAGGAGAATAAGAAGTAGAAACTATTAGTTATAAAATAAGCTACCAGGGGCTTCCAGTGAAAAAGAGTCCGCCTGCCAGTGCAGGAGACACAGATTCCATCCCTGATCTGGGAAGACCCCCACATGCCCTGGAGTAACTAATCCAATGCACAAAAACTGCTGAGCCCATGCCTAAAGTCCATGCCCTAGAGTCTGTGCCCAGCAACAGGAAAAGCCACCACAATGACAAGTCTATGCACTGCAATTAAAATATAGCCCCCACTCGCCACAACTAGAGAAGAGCCCCCTTGGCAATTAAGACCCAGCATAGCCAAAAATAAAATAAGCTACATGGATATATTGTACAGCATATAGCATTTCGTAATAACTATAAATGGAGTATAGAGTATAGCTATTAAAAATGTGAATCACTGTATTATACACTGTAACTTATATAATATTAAAAGTCAATCATATATCAATTTTAAAAAGTCCCACTGAATTATCAGCACAAAGAATGGAAAAAGATCCATTATCATGTTAGAATACCAAGGATAAGGAAATTACTCTAAAAGCTTCCAGAAAGGAAAAAGTCATTAATATGCAAGTGATTAAAAATGAGGAGAAATGGAATCAGCTTTCTCAGCCTGAACAGTTGGATAAAATCTTCAAAACTGTAAGAGAAAACGATTTCCAAACTTAAATTCTATGCCCTGTCAACTAGTAACCTAATGTAATGATAGAATAGAGACCTTTTCAGGTATGCAATACCTCAGAAAAATTTTATCTCCTGTGTTTCATTCTTCAACAAAATCAGAAAGACAAGAAAATAACTGGCCCACAAGGCAAGAGGTATACTCTGTTTCTGGCATTGTTAGACTTGTTAGATCATGTGTATGGAGTACTCTGGTTTGGATGGAATGAAAAGAAGTGAGGAAAGGAGGTAGTAAATCCAGGATTCTCTGGCTTTTCATCAGGAGGGCGGGGATGATGCCCCTTGATGAAATCCTATTGACAGGGGATATTGAGCCATTTGAAAGGGCTCTCAGTGTAAGGAGACTGATCCCTCCTGTAGCATTCAGAAAATGTTAGTCTCTTTTATCCAAGTTATTCAAAATTTCCATTAGTTCTATTATCAGACACTTTTTAAAATGTTTTATATAGTGATTTATGGCTGAGCTAGGTCTGCATTGCTGCATACAGGCTTTTGCTAGTTGCAGTAGGCAGAGGCCACTCCCTAGCTGTGGTGGGCTGGCTTCTCATTGTGGTGGCTTCTCTTATTGTGGAACATGGGATCTAGGGCACACAGGCTCAGTAGCTGTGGCACACTGGCTTAGTTGCCCCTTAGCATATGGGATCTTCCTAGAGCTGGGATCAAACTCACGTCCCCTGCACTGACAGGCAGATTCTTCACCACTGGGCCACCAGGGAAATCCTCTCAGACCTCTTAAAGATGTGCAGCATTGCAAGTCCTTACAGATACTTGGGAAGAACAGCTGCCTTTCTTCAGGGGACAAAACTCCCCGTTCTTTAGGGGAATTGCTCAACCCCCTGCCTCCACCCATTCTGTCCGAACAGAAGCTGCCATCTTCTGCCTTCTCAGTCACAGTGATAGATTTGGGAGTAGGGAAAAGTGCCAGACTGGACCAATGATCATATCCCACCTTCCAGCCCTTAGTGACTGGCCTGGAGGAGGGCACGTGACCCCAAAGGGTCAATCACACTCTTGGAGATTTGCCCCCTTTTTATATCCCCAATGAGCTGTCAAGGGGGCAAGTAAGCTTCCATGTGAATCCATGAGTTTCCAATGGTCAGGATCCCAGCCTTATGGAGAAAGCCAGTTCTATAGCAGGAAGTCACCATGTACACGGGAAGACACAAGCACAACAAAAAGCAGGGGCCGAGATGCACAGAGAGAATCTTGGACCATCACTGAGTCCCGCTGCCTGGGGCTGTCCTCCTGAAACTTCCCAGAGAGAGAGTTCATCCTCCCCTTTTCTCTGGAACTGTTTCTTTGTTTTCTGTGGCTTGCAACCAAATGAACTCTGAGTAAAACACTGCTCTGACTTATATATTTTTTATTAAAAAGGTAAATTGTTCATAAACTCCAGTACTTCCACTATTGTAAGAAAACCAATACATGAATATTCTGGAGGAGGCTCTTGAGAGTCTTTAGGATTCAAGGAGATCCAACCAGTCAATCATATAGGAAATCAACCCTTAATATTCATTGGAAGGACTGATGCTGAAACTGAAGCTCCAATACTTTGCTTACCTGATACAAAGTGCCAACTCATTGGAAAAGACCCTGATGCTGGGAAAGACTGAGGGTAGGACAAGAAGGGGAAACAGAGGATGAGATCATTGGATGGCATCATCGACTCAATGGACATGAGTTTAAACTATCTCTGGGAGATAGTGGAGGACAAGGAAACCTGGCATGCTGCTGTCCATGGGGTTGCAAAGTGTTGGACATGACTTAGCGACTGAACAACAACAGTAAATGACTGTGACACACTCACAAGGGATAAACCCACTGATGTGTTGAGAGCTGCTGACTTGTGCTTCCTGGAATTCATTATAGCTTAGGTAGATGATAATGATTCACTGAATGATGAAATGTTTCAGCAGACAGGTCACCTCCTTTCCACTACCAGCCACTAAATTTTCTTACGTAGGGTTCTGTTCTTACCAAGATGACCCTGGAGCCAGCCTCCAGTGTTTGGCGACATTCTAGCTCAGAAAAGCTGACATTGCAAAACCCAGCCTTCCCCAGGTCCCAATAAAGGAGATTAGAGATACTTCACTCTGAGTCACTGTGGAAGAAAAGAACCTTTGAAAGTTGTGTGCTTTGATACAGTTCATTTCTCCTCTAAGGTAGGCATTGGCTTTGAAAAAAAGTAGATTGCTTAGAATATAAACAAACACCATCTCTATAAGTAGAAAGGAATGTTACTGACAAACCAAGTTTCAGGAGATAAAAGCGATCATTAATTCACAAAGCGAATTTCCCACCTCATCCCTAAATAATTTATCTTTTTTTCTTGGAAGGAAAACAAAAATTTGCTTGGGAAAACAAAATTTGTCTTTGTCAGCTGGCGCAGAATAGCTTAAACAGCTCATATGTAGTAAGTGAGCTGTTAGTAGTAGCTTCAAAAGCCTTCCCTGGCAGCTCAGAAGGTAAAGAATCCACCTGCAGAGCAGGAGACCAAGATTCCATCTCTTGGTGGGGAAGATCTCCTGGAGAAGAGGATGGCTATCCACTCCAGTATTCTTGCCTGGGAAATCCCATGGACAGAAGACCCTGGCGGGCTCGCAAAGAGTTGGACACACAAGCTCTCTTTATTGCCTATCTTGTGTCTGCTCCATTGCTCGGCTGTGTACAACTCTCTGTAGCTCCATGGGCTGTAACTCATGAGGCTCTTCTTGCCATGGGATTTCCCAGGCAAGAATACTGGAGTGGGTTGTGATCTCCTCCAATTGCCTGTCTCCTTCATCTATACGAAAAATCAGTCCCATCTGGGGAATTCCCTGGTGGACCAAGTGGTTAGGACTTGGTGCTTTCACCACCAAGCTAGGTCTAATTCCTGGTTGGGGAACAAAGATCCTGCAAGCTGTAAGGTATGGTTGAAAAGTAAATAAATGAATAACAAATAAAAGAAAAATGAGCCCCATCTTGAAAAGATATAGAAGGGGACTGTTTGGAGAGAAGTCAAACAGCACATAACCTTATAGGAGAACTTGAAATCTGTCCCAAACAGTCCTCATAAGGTTACCTCTTCCTTGTTCTTTCATTTTTATTTTTATTACCATTTTTGGCTGCATTGGGAAGCCTATAGGATCTTAATATCTTGAACTAGGATTGAAGTTTTGCCCCTGCAGGGGAAGCCCAGTGGACAACCAGGAAGTTCCTTCCATTTGGTCTTGTTTCCATTTGTTCATCAAGAACCCCACAGGGAAAAGGCAAAGTTGCTCTTCCTGCCTGTCTTGCTCTTCTTCTCCAGTGGCAGGGTGTGTATGACAGAGACCTCATATACGACATGTACAACATATATATTCTTCTTCACTCACATAAAGTTTGCACTGTAATTGCAATCTTGCTCTACAAAGACCTGTGGGGCCCAGGCTCCTTCTAACTTGTGGCTGCCCCATTCCTAGATTGTTGCTTTTGCCTCCATGATCTAAGAGGGCTAACCTTCTAATCTGTGTTCCAGAAGGCTTGGAGAAAAGCTGTGAAATGTATCAGGGACATGGAGGGTGCATCCCTTTATCTAAGGCAGTGGTCGGGAAACTAAAGACTGCAGGTAGGCCATCTTTCATACACTGGATCATGTGTTCTTTGGTCAGATTTTGGTGACCATTATTTTTAAACTCTCGTAAGCTAGGTTCCTGATATTCATTTATGTTGCTGTTGTTCAGTCCCCAAGTATTGCCCACCTCTTTGCGACACAATGGACAGCAGCATGCCAGGCCTCCCTGTTCCTCACCATCTCCCATAGTTTGCCCAAATATTGATTTATAACCATGATGGTTTCTTTTGTCCCTTCTGCCTTACTTTTCTCATTGGGATATTTTACTACAGAAAAACCAGCCTTGCATTTTGACTTCTTCCTGAATGGCTGTATTTTCAAGGGTGGAATCAGTGCCTGGCTATGCCAGATTCTCCTTTGCTTCCACTCACAAATTTCCATGGACAGTTACTCCCACGTTACCATTCCATGTCTTTATCAGAATTTGATTCAAAAATAGCAATTCCCCTGCCCCTCTGCAATGGAAATCACTCCCCAGGCAAGTTAGGAACTTGTTGTACCCTGGATGGAGGGTAGGTAGGAATCCTAAGAGGTGTACCAGTAGAGAATGTCTCATCCACACCATTCATATCCTGGCTCTGGTCCCCTTTTTGATTTGGGTCAGGACTTTCTTCCATTCTCTCCCTCCATGACAATTCCTCCTGGTGTTTTACTCTCAACACACGAGCTTCCAGCTCTTAGGATTTCTGAAGCAGGCATGCAGATTCTTAACACTCCTCCATCCTATGAGGTCTGCCGCCTTCAAACACCCTCCCAAGTCTATATTCACTCTTTTGCCCCAGCACATCCTCTTGGTTACACCCATGAGATTTTATTTACCACCCTGCGTTCTTGCTTCAATCTTGAACTTGCTCATGACACATGACCTGTCTGTACATCAGGGAAGAACAACTGTGAATCAAGTCTGGGGAAACTTCTGAGACTATTATGTCCTATGTGAGCAACAACTGAAAGAACTCAATGTTCCCAGCTCAAAAAAGAATACTGGATGGTTCCCATCTTTGAGGTGTTGGAGGGCTGTCTTGTGGAGAGAGAGTAGACCGTTTCCATAAGGTTTATATAAAATGTGATCTTTTTTTAAACCGATGCACAATATTACTTTGGCTTTGGCAGTGGGTGGGTGGGGGAACAGTAAAGGCACACACATGTTTGGACTTGTTCTGAGTAGTCCAGAATGGCAAACCTGGGATAAAATGGTACACTTTCTGATAGACAATCAAAACGAACCTTCGAAGAAGTGGAGTTGACCAATATGAGATGGGTTGCCTGGAGAAGTAGTGAGATTCTTATTTGAATGGTATGCAAGAAAATGACATGAACACTTGATTTCAAGCAGATTGAGTAGCTGAACAATGTGGTATACCTAGAAGGCATCCTTTTGATTGAAAAGTAAACAGAACCTTCATGGTTAGCTCAGATTAGAGGGGGATTTGGGAAAGAATTAAGCTCTCATTGCATCCAAGGAAAATTTGAGCACTAAGGCTGCAGGGGGCGGGAGGGGGAGGAAATGAAATAAGCTCCAAGCCATGCCCCCTGTTATGACTCAGCTCTGAACTCTGTTTCTTTTTTTTTCTTTAGTTTGATCACTTTCCCCACAATCTGAGACACCATTGACATTACTAGATTAGCTTGACTTGAGTCACTTGTTCAGTCCTGATTCAATCTACAATGGTCATGGGGGTGGAGTCTCGTGATTCAAATGTAAAATCTCCTTAATGATAGAGACCATCTACACTGTGGGTATAAAAAGCCTCAGAAAATTTGGTAGGGGCAGACAGCTTCAACATGATATACAGAGTCCTGTCCAAACTCAGGGCTCGCCAATTCTGAGTCTTTAGTAATTTCAAGCAGATGATGTTCTCCATGTGGTTGTAAAGAGGCCAGGACTAATTCATATTCAGCTGAAGGCACACGCTTGAATTAAAGTGAAGGGTCAACAGAGGTGAGAGCAGGATGAATCAATGGAAAAAGAATAATTGGGCCCCATTGATTGACTCACAGACCCTGATGGGTTGCCAGCTGGAACAAGCATTTTCTAGGACAAAGATACCCCTGGGATGACTTAGAAGTTAAAAAAATCTGTGTCCATGCAGGGGTTTTCCCATGCAATTGTTTATTTGGCTGTGCTGGGTCTTCATTGCTTCCTGGCCTTTTCTCTAGTTGAAGCAAGAGGGGGCTACTCTCTAGTTGCAAGGGTTTCTCATTGTGGTGGCTGTTCTTATTGCAGAGCACAGGGTCTAGCATTGGGGGGGGGTTCAGTAGCTGCAGCTCCCAGGCTCTAGGTTTCTGGCTTGGTATTTGTGGCACATGGGCTTAGCTGCTCTGTGGCATATGGGATCTTCCCAGACAAGGGATCAAACTCATGTTCCTTGCACTGGTCGGTGTATTCTTTACCACTGAGCCACCATGGAAGCCCACCCCATGCAGTTTAAAAATTTTTAATTTTAAAAACTTTTAGATTTACAGAAAGGCTGTATAAATAATAGAGTTCCCATGTATCCTATAGGTCCTCCCACCCAGTTTCCTCTCCCAGTTACTATGATCTATTATCACGACTAATAGAGAAATATTAATGTTTTTAATTTATACTCCACACTATATTTGGATTTCATGAGTTTTTCCCTAATGTAACTTTTCCACTCCAGGATCCCATGCAAGATATTGGATAAGTTTCCTAGGATTTCTGGAACTAATCACCACAGATTTAGTGTCTGAAAATGTAAATATATTGTCTGGAGTTCCAGAAGGAAAAGTCCTAAGTGTGCAGGGTACCCTTCCTCCAAAGTCTCTTGGGGAGAATGCTTTATGACTCTTCCAGCTTCTGGTGGCCCCAGGTACTCCTTGGCTTTGTGTGGGCTATATCTTGGAGCAAGATGCTGATCTCTGTGACCATCTTTTTATGACCTTCTTTGTGCATCTTTGGGCCTGTGTGCTTCAAACTCCCCCCTCATTTCTCTTATAAAGACACCCAGTCCTTGAATTTAGGGCTCACACTA
The DNA here is from genome assembly GCA_007570785.1 of Antilocapra americana. Classification (NCBI taxonomy): domain Eukaryota; kingdom Metazoa; phylum Chordata; class Mammalia; order Artiodactyla; family Antilocapridae; genus Antilocapra; species Antilocapra americana. The sequence continues at coordinate 17,472 of ML661367.1, forward strand.
AATCCAGGATAATGTCATCTTGAGGTCCTTAACCTAATTACAGCTGTAAAGTCTCATTTCCAATGCAGGTCAGATTCACAGGTACTGACGGCTGACATTTGGACATAGCTTTTGAGGGGGATAAAATTCAACCAACTGTGGTACACATTGAGTACACATGTTCCCTTTGGCTTCTTGAGGTTATGAGAGTTTCTCAGAGCTTCCCTGCTTCTAATTGACTTGCCTTTTGAGGACTGAAGATCAATATTCTGTAGACTGCATCTCGATTTGAGTTTGTCTGATATTTTCTAATGGTTAGACTGGTGTTGGACCATGATAGCTGGACCATAAAGAAGGCTGAATGCCGAAGAACTAATGCTTCCAAATTGTGGTGCTGGAGGAGACTCTTGAGAGTCTCTTGGACAGCAAAATCAAATGGGTCAGTTTTAAAGGAAATCAACCCTGAGTATTCATTGGAAGGGATTATGATCAAGCTGGAGCTCCAGTATTTGGCAAACTGATGCAAAGAGTCGACTCATTGGAAAAGACCCTGATCCCAGGAAAAAATTGAAAGCAAAAAGAGAAGGGGGCGACAGAGGATGAAATGGTTGGATGGCATCACCGACTCAATGGACATGAGTTTGGGAAAACTCAGAACGATAGTGAAGGACAGAGAAGCCTGGCGTGCTGCAGTCCATGAGGTCACAAAGCGTTGGACACAACTTTAGCAACTGAACAAGACTGGGGTTAAGAGCTTTGGGGAGGAGCAACACAGAGTTGAATTGCTCTTCTCAACACAACATATCAAGCGTACATGTTCTCAAATTAACTTACCATTGAAGAGGTTAACTGTGACCACCTGGCTAAGGAAGTGTTTACCAGGCTTCTCTGTGGCAAGGTTTCTTTCCTGTTCCCCTGCTTCCATACTGTACCCTTTGTAAGAATATCACTAAGCATCGTTCACCCTTCAGAGGTGGGGGTAACACTTCACTGCTTGAGTGGGGAGCATATACATACATTGTTTGGAATTCTTTTATGGTCCTTCCAATTCTGCATGCATGCTATCATATGAAAGGTGGGTTTCATGGATTCCAGCCTGAGTCCCATGGCCATTCCCCAGTTCCCCTTAGGGAATCTTAAATGCAGAACAAATCATCTGAGGAGAAAATGCTCTGAAGAGTTTTCATTAAGAACAGAAAATGATATAGGACAGATTTATTCACAGCATGGACTGATGTAGTCCACATCTGCTTTGGGGTTTGCAGTAACATACGTATAGATGTTGAAAGTGACATTCAGAAACTGCATAGCAAGTTGACAGAGTAATCTTATATTCACTGAATTGAATAATAAAAATGCCTTGATTATTATTATTTTCCCAGTAATTCACTTATATTGCCCTTTCTACAAGGATTGGTCCAGGACAAAATGGGGCTGAGCAGAAAATGGTCTCCAGCACAGAGTGGACCCCATTGTGTGTGGCCTTATGCAGCCTCTGGTGTTCCAGGCTGCCCTCTTCTCCTTACCCTCCCCGCATTTGCCCCTTGATCCCAGATGTGAGTGAGGCTTGGACACCCCCACAATGGGCAGCTGTCCAGGTCCCATCCCGGAACCTTTTGGCAGCGACCTTCCCTACAGGGCATGCTGTTCTCAATGCCTCTCTCCAAAAGCAAGACAGTCCCTCTGTGGTGCCTCCATGGGCAGCACTCTCTGCTGCTCTGAGCCTGGCTTTGGTCAACTCCTATCTTCAGTCAGCTCTATGGGCAGCGACAGCCAGCCCCACCTAAGAAAGGCCTGCTCTCACCATGCTCTTGGCATCCAGGCCTTTCTATGAGCAAAGCCCTTTCAATTTCTTTCACTCATGGTCAGGCACATGCAGGAAGCAGCAGGAGGGGGGCAGGAGCCTCAAATACTGAAAGGGCTTCAGATGTTGACTCTTACTGCTCTCTCCAAATGCAGTCATTCAGATAGTCATGTGAATAAGAGGAGTCCCTGACCAGGCCATCTCACCAGAGCTGAGTTTAAAATGATAAATTCAGAGGGCCACAGGCACATGAAAAGACACCCAATCACTAATTGTTAAGAGAAATGCAAGTCAAAACTACAATAAATGCACCAGTCATATCAGCCATCATTAAAAAGCCTACAAATGGCAAATTCTGGAGCAGGTCTTGAGAAAAGGGAACCTTCTTCCATTGTTTGTGGGGATATAAGTTGGTGCAACTGCTATGGATAATCGAAAAGATATACATACATACTATGCTCATTAAAGTATTAGTTCCTTAGTTGTGCCCAACTCTTTGGAACCCCATGGACTGTAGCTCATCAGGTTCTTCTGTCCGTGGTAGAATTCTCTGGGCAAGAATACTGGAGTGAGTAGCCATTTCGTTTTCCAGGGGATCTTCCAAACCCAGTGATTCAACCTGTATCTCCTGATTTGCAGATGGATTCTTTACTGTCTGAACCTCCTATCTAATAGCAGCACTATTTATAATAGGCAATACATAGAAACAACCTAAATTTACATCAACAGTCTAGTGGATAAAGAAAATGTAGCATACATACATACATATATGTATATATGTATGTATGTAGCATGATATATATATATGATAGAATACTGCCCAGCCATAAACAAAAACAACTAATGCCACTTGAAGCAACATGGGTCGACCTAGAAATTATCATACTCAGAAAAGTAAGTCAAAAAGAAAATGACAAATACCACACGATATCACTTATATGTGGAATCTAAAATATGACACAAATGAACTTATCTATGAGACAGAAACAGACTCACAGCCATAGAGAACACTGATGGTTGCCAAGGGGGAAGAGGAATAGGGAAGGGATGGATTGGGAGTCTGGGATTAGCAGATGCAAACTATACACACACACACACACATACACACTGAATCACTTTGCTATACATGGGAAACTAACACAACAATGCAAATCAATTATACTTCAATAAAATCAATTTTTAAAAAACTATAAATATTTGCTGTGTTTGTATTGCTATCACACGAAGTACAGAATAACACAGAATCTGCATATTTCAAGAAATCTAGTTTATGTAAAATCATACAAGCACGTTCAAATATTTGATATATCGCTGGTGGTTTAGTGATGAGGATTCAGTGCTTTCAAACATTTGGTATAAATAAAAATGTTTTTTGAAATTATTGACCTGGGCTTTAGTTGGGGAAAAAAAATCCTGTCCTTATCTTGCAGATAACCTAATACTAGAGTGTATTGTGTTAAAATATATAAAAAAATTAAATGGCAATTTGTATAATCCTATTCTTGCATTATTTTCACTTAATAATATATTAAGAACTTTAAGAAAATGCCATTAGTCAGGTCACATTTGTGTACCCCCGCCACCAGCCCCACTGGAGTCACTTTCTCCTTCCCTCCTCTCAAGGAATCCTCCCTAGAAGCCATCTCCACCCAGCCTCTGCTGGGGCTTCTATTCCCAGTGGATCCTCTTCTTTCTCTGTAGCTCATTACACAACCTGGTTCACCACTGTCCCCCTACCTAGGTCACAGTGCAGCACAAGTACGTGTTACAGACTGAACTGTGTGCCCCTAGATTCGTATGTTGGAGCCCTAACCCCTAGTGTGACAGTGTTTGCAGATGGGGACCTTTGCAACTAAGCCAGGTTTAGATGAAGTATTGAGAGTGGTGTTCCCATGATGGGTGGGATTAGGGCCTTTATTAAAAGAAACCAGGGAGATGCTGTCTCTCTTTGCTGTATGAGAACACAGTGAGAGGGTGGTGTCTATAAATCAGGAATAGAGACCTCATCAGAAGCCAATCATGCAGACACCCTAACCGTAGACCTCTAGCCTCCAAAAGTAAGACAAAATAAATTTCTGTTGTTTAAGCTGTGTAGTTTTCAGTACTTTGTTATGGCAGCCCAATCAAGCCAAGTAAGACCTTAGGTACTCAGTACACGTTCCTTGACTGAATAAACAAGCAATATACAAACCTGGAGTGGACAAAATAGTTTCATGTTATTCATTCCTTGCAAGGATCCTCTCTGCTTCAACTCCCTTTGATTTTCTAGGGAAAATGTTAGTCGCTCAGCCATCTCTGACTCTTTACGACCCCATGGACTATAGCCTCTGTCCATGGGATTTCCAAAGCCATAATACTGGAGTGGGTCACTATTTCCTCCTCCAGGGGATCTTCCTGACCCAGGGATTAAACGCAGGTCTCCTGAGTTACAGGCACATTCTTTACCATCCGAGTCACCAGGGAAGCCCCAAAGCACACATCTGATGAAGGTAGGATTTGATTTCATGTGTGTAGAGCACAGGGAAAAGGCAGCATATTCCCTCAGCGTTAACCACTTGGACACCCTGTCCTCATTGATTTCTAGAGTGTTTCACAAAGCTGAGACTTTTTCAGGCCAGAGATACAAAATCAATCTGGGTCCTTAGGGTCTGGTAAAGTGGAAGAAAGAGAAGTCATTCGGTCGTGTCTGACTCTTTGTGACCCCACGGACTGACTGTAGCCTACCAGGCTCCTCCGTCCATGGGCTTTTCCAGGCAAGAATACTGGAGTGGGTTGCCATTTCTTTCTCCAGGCGATCTTCCCAACAGAGGGATTGAACCCATGTCTCCTGCATTGCAGACAGATGCTTTACCATCTGAGCCACCAGGGAAGTCTAAGGTCTGGTAAAGGCACCTCGAATCACTTGGTGGTGGGCTCGTCCAGTCCTGAGCTCATCCAGATTCTGAGTCCCTATTTGGATTTAGTGCAAGGGACGCTGTGATTGATTAGCAATGCCTTTTCTGACGGGGGGGTGGGTTAAGTGGAGGCATCCAGGCCAATCCTGACCCAGAAGCTGCTGCTTAGGGTGCAATTAGGCACAGGCACTAAAAAGCAGAGATGTTACTTTGCCAGCAAAGGTCCATCTAGTCAAGGCTATGGTTTTTCCAGTAGTCATGTATGGATGTGAGAGTTGGATGGTGAAGAAAGCTGAGTGCTGACGAAATGAAGCTTTTGAACTATGATGTTGGAGAAGACACTTGAGAGTCCCTTGGACTGCAAGGAGATCCAACCAGTCAATCCTAAAGAAAATCAGTCCTAAATATTCCTTGGAAGAACTGATGCTGAAGCTGAAACTCCAATTCTTTGGCCACCTGATGCTAATAACTAACTCACTGGAAAAGACCCTGATGCTGGGAAAGATTTAAGGCAGGAGGAGAAGGGGATGACAGAGGATGAGATGGTTGGGTGGCATCACCAACTCAATAGACATGAGTCTGAGTAAGCTCTAGGAGTTGGTGATGGACAGGGAAGCTTGTCTTGCTGCAGTCCATGGCGTCGCAAATGGTTGGACATGGCTGAGTGACTGCAATGATCTGATTGAGGCACAGGCAGCTGGTACCAGCACAGGCACCTCCTCTCTAAGCAGTGTATTATTGCAGTCCCACCCTCAATGGCCTCCCAGGTTCTGCATGTGCAAGAAGAAGAAGAAGGACCATGGTGGGTGGAGGAGATGGTAAGAGTCTGCTGCTCAGATGACCAAGGAGTCCCCTCGGTCAGTAAAGCTCTTGAGCTCAAAACAGTCTATACAGGTACTGCATGGCATGCATGCTAGTGCGTCTGACAGAAGGTGAATTCCGTTCCATAAATACTCATTTAACACCTTTCACAATATGTGCACAATATGTACGAAGTTGGTTCAGTCATGTCCAACTCTTGGCGACCCCAGGGACTGTAGCCTGCCAGGCACCTCTGTCCATGGGATTCTCCAGGCAAGACTACTGGAGTGGGTTGCCATGCCCTCCTCCAGGGGGATTTTCCCAAGCCAGGGATCAAACTTGTGTATCCTTAAGTCTCCTGCATTGGTAGGTGGGTACTTTACCACTAGTGCCACCTGGAAAACTCCCGCTTTTCACAGGCCCAGCATTGTGCTGAGCACCATGAGGACATAGAAATATCTGAGTCCTGTCTCTCAGGGGCCAATAGTCCTCTCGGGAATGTAACTGGCCAGGTGATGTGTGTACACGTGGTCCAGGAAAGGAAGTTGGGGGAGGTGGCGCCCAGATACTAAGAGACAGCTGTGATGTCCAGTCAGGAGGGCCTCCTGTGACAGCTCAAGGGAAGTCGGGGCTGCAGGGAGCAGGAAATAGCCTTGCCTTGGGGCATGGGAGTCAGGCCACTGACTCTGTTGTGCTGAGCTAAGGGCAAGGACGTGGGCCCTTCAGAAAGTACCGAGGGCCAGCCCGTGGGGGTCACAAGGAGTAAGACCAGTGCCTAGTAGAGCCTAGGTCCTTGACAGAGCATGGTAACTACTAACCAGCTGGGCCTCTACCTCATGCCCCAGCTGGGGAGCCTTATCCAACAGAGGTGGGTGAGGGGTCAGGTGCCCCATGGCCAATGGGGGGCAGAAGCATCCTGCAGGCCCCAGCAGCCAAAGTTGCTAAGGAAATGAGGACAGAGTGCAAGGAGCATAGGGCAGGACATGCTGGGTGACAAGAACTCCCAAAACAAAGGCTCAGAGGCACAGAAAAGACAGCAGATGCCTGACCTGCTGGAGCAGAGGGATGGGGATGGGGTGAAGAGGCAAACAGAGGTTGTAGGGCAAGTCAGACAACTGAGCTCTTAGCAGCTTAGTGGAGAGACCACACACTATAGCTGGTGGAACTGGATGGCTGGGGATCAAGTCCTGACTTCCTCTTCCCAGCTGTGCCACTTTAGGCAACTTACTTAACCTCTTTGAACTCTGGTCCTTCAACTAGGGATGACAACAGCACTTGCCTCACACGGTTGTGGTAAGGACTGAGTTACAAATTATGAATCACTGAGAACAGTGTACTGACACGTAGTGTTCAGTAAACATCTACAAAGGTGATAGTTATGTAGAGTAAAGCAGTCGGAACATGAACCAATATTTTCCAGATTGTTTCCCATGGGATCCTCAACTAAAAGATGCATCCATCCAAAAGATTCTTACAGGCAATTTTGGAAAACGTCTCCTGTTATATCCACATCAAGCTCTGACAAGTCCACAGTGAGAAAAACAAACAAAACCAAAAAATCCTAACTTTATTTAGCCCAGTGTTTCCCAAACCTAGAGGATTATGGAAACCTCTGCATACCTTGGAGGACAGTGCTACACAAGCCACCAGTATGGAAAGTGCTGTGGAGGTGGGCAGTAGGGGAGTCTATGAAAGTGGTGGAAAGCATCTCCAGGAAAAGCCATGTGGCAGGGGTTGAGCCACAGCGAGATTCCTGTGCCCAGAGAGGAGAAGGGAATAAGGCCAGTGAATTGCCAGAGCTGAGAGCCCCAGAGAAGAAGGGGTGGGCAAACAGGGTTGACCCAGGGCAGGGCAGACAGAGAAGAGAGAAGATACAGAGGCGATTCTGAACATTACATTTGAGGAGGGAGGAAATGCAAGAGCAAAAAGGAGGTGAGGGCTGAGGGCCACCCCTCATTCCACCCAGCCCCTGGTCACCCTTCCTGATTTGTGCCTGAGGTGGTATAAGCCCTGTGGCTTCCCACAGGATAGGGGGGTCTGGAGAGAGAAGGGTGGCAGCAGCTGCTTACTGGGAGAGAATAACAACTGGAAGACACAGAGACGTTCTATCCCTGCTATACAAAGACTATGTGATTAGAGAATTGACAACAGTTGTCCAGGGCCTCTAGGCTGAACTTCGGGCTGGTGATGAAAAGAAGCAGAAGCTATACTCTGCACTCCAGGAATGGGCTCTGCTGACCATTAAAGGCTGAGCGACTTCAGGGAAGTTGCTCCATGTCTCTGGTCCAACCTTCTTCTAAGTTTGGTCCTCAAGCCCCACTTCCTTTGTTCTTGGTTACATCAGCCACAGCCATAACATTTCTCCACCCTTGCTCTGGTACCAAAGGCCTTCCCCACCCCATGTACTCAAGTTTCTGCACCCTATCACTGTCATCACCCCACCCGTGGCCTCCTGGCCCAGTCACTCACCCCTGGAAGGCCTGCTGGCAGCATTGGTACACCTCAAAGCTGTTGCTGCTGAGGGTCTTGTTCAGGAGGGGCACAAAGTCCACTGCAGGTCCCCTGGGCATGTAGAGGATGCCTGTGCAGAGAAAGCAGCTAGTGGGCAGGGTCCAGCCCCTTACTATCCCCCTCAACCCTACCCAACGATTGCCAGAGAGGCCAAGGCCCCAGTGCCTAGCCCTGGACTGAGCCCACCAGGCCTGTACTCACTGGTCACACAGGCGTTCACCAGGGACACACAGGCCCCCGTGCAGTGCGCCTGGAGCACGATCTTGGAGAATTTGCCCATCCACTGGGGAGACATGGAGGCTTCAGGAGGACAGGAGGGCTCAGGTCCAGGACTCCACAGGCCCCTCTGGCTTTGTCTGCTTACCAGCCTTCCTCTTCTGGGGGCCATAGGAACAGACGCTGCCCTCCTGATGCTTGTTGAATCAGAGAGTCCTCATTGGCCTGACTAGATAGCAGTCCACACTTCCCCACGTGTCATCAGTGGCAGGTGTAGGGAAAGAACATTGAGTTTGGAGTCAGGCAGACCCAGGATTAAACACAGGTTCATCCATTTATTAGGATTCCCTGGTGGCTCATATGGTAAAGAAAGCTCCTGTCTGCAATGCAAGAGACCTAGGTTGTATCCCTGGGTTGGGAAGATCCCCTGGAGAAGGGAATGACAACCCACTCCAGTATTCTTGCCAGGATAATTCCACGGACAGAGAATCCTGATGGGTTGCAGTCCATGGGGTTGCAAAGAGTCAGATACGACTGCACGACTAACACAGTGACAGTTAACAGCCACTTTATAGCTGAGTGACTCGGGTCACATTTCACTTTTGCACAGCTCAGTTAGCTTTTCAATAAAACAGCATGGTTGCACCACTAGGCAGGGGACTGTGAAGGGTGAAACGTTTTTGTTTTTTTTTTTTGTAAAAAGCTAATAGTTCTATAGAGACTTCCTCCCCAGGCCCCACAGGGCCTATCTGTCCACTGTGGGTATGGGAACTGGCAGGTCAAAGCTTCGGCCGGGCAGCCAATGCCATGCCTCTGGACCCCTCCTAGGGCCCTGGGCCAGCCAAGCAGCAGAGTAATCATGAAATTCCAGGGTTGGGAGGGAGTTCCATGACCTCCTTGTTCAGGCTCTGCCTTAGACCAAGAGGAGAACTGAGGCATACAGATCTCTTGGAAGTTGTAGGTATCTGAGAGCCAGAACTGGAGACCAACCCCTGCTGCAATCCCTGCCCTTTATAGGAGGCTGGGGAGGCCCCACTAGGACTCACTCAGGCCTCTCAGCATGATCCCAATGGAGCTGAAGTTGGTGAATCCGCAGAGGGCTTAAGTTCAGATTTTATTTTATTCTTATTTAATTTTTAACTTTTTGGCCAGGCCACACAGCTTGTGTAATCTTAGATCCCCAAACAGGGATTGAACCCATGTCCCTGCATTGGAAGCATGGAGTCTTTAACTGCTGCATCATCAAGGAAGTCCCTAGAGTAGGTATGTAAGCAACACAACTCTCTTTCCCTTTTGCTGTGAACACTTGTGTAATTTCCTAGAAGTACTAATATCCAACATGGGATAATTTGGGTAGAATAAAAAGGCTTAGACCCATACCTTGCACCACAAAAAACTAATTCTAGATCAATTAAAGCAGATACATATTAACACTTTAAACATTAAATATTAGAAAATATAGGATAATATTAGTATTGTTACAGAATAGCATTTTGCTCTCATCCTGGAGAGGAGCAAACTGAGGCTCTTATAAGTGACTGAAGAAGTTCACACAGCAAAAAGGCAGTTGTGTCACAATTTGAACTCAGTTTTGTCTGACTCCCAAGATCACATCATTTTAACTACTTCATCATACTGTTTCAGGAACTTAACCTTTACCAGGAGGTAAGTTTCTAAATTTAGAAATAATGTAAGAAATGCAGAGGTTTGGTATAAATTTGTAGTTTTAGAAAAAAATTCTGAATATGGAATGAAGAGAAACAAAAATAAAAATAACCAGGAAAAAATATATGTAGAAAATGTGGAACTTCCTGGTGGTTCAGTGGCTAAGACTCCATACTTCCAATGCAAACAGTCCAAGTTTGATTCCTAACTGGGGGGCTAAAATCCTACATGATGCATGGTGTGGCCAAAATGTTTTAAAAAGAAAATGAAAAAGAGTCAATATCTTTATAACATACAGAGTTTTATACATTGATTGAAAACATTAAGGTACTTGCATTCTGCTTACTCACCTACAATCACCCTCCAGACAGCAGCCCAACTACTGCTAAAATGTCAGAAGTCAAATTTTCAGTGACTTCAAACTGTTCTTTGGCCTGGGCCACTCTGTTACGATTAACACCTGTTCTAAGTGGACTTCTCTCACTTCTCCAAACCAGTGCTTTGGACAACCTCAGAGCCTTTGAATATACCTCTTTCTTTGCCTGGAATGCTAGTACCCATTTCTTCTGGCCTCTGCCCCTCCCTCCAAGTCTTGGTCTAAATATCCATCTCACTGAAGTCTTTTTTTGTCCGCAATGCATAGCACGTGGAATCTTAGTTCCCTGTCGTTGGAAAGAACCTGAGCCCCCTTCAGTGGAATCGGAGAGTCTTAACCACTGACTAGGGAGGCCTCCCCTGTCCAGTCAGTCCTATCTAGTCAAGGATAGACCCCATCCCTGATTCTTTTTATTGTTTCCATCATAGAATTTACTGCAGATTGTGGTTTAAAATTTTGTATTCCTTTGTTTTCTTGTGTCTTTCACTAGATGTAAGTTTCATGTCACCAGGGACCATGTCTGTCTAATTCCCCATTTTATCTCTGGTACACAGAAGAAGGCCTGGCAACTCAGAGGTCTCAACAAATACTTGCTGAAGTAATGAATTTCATTGAAAAATATCCTGAAGGCATATGAGTATGTGTGTGCTCAGTCACTTTAGTCATGTCTGAGTCTGAGACTCCATGGACCGTAGGCTGTCAGGCTTCTCTGTCCATGGGATTTCTCAGGCAAGAATACTGAAGAGGATTGCCATTTCCTCCTCCAGGTGGTCTTTCCAATCCAAGGATCAAACCTGTGTCTCCTGAATTCCAGGTGGATTATTTACTGCTGAACCACCAAGGAAGCCCAAAGGTACATACTGCCGCTGCCTCTAGAGAAGACAGTGATACTGGAGCTAAAATTAGGAGTGCAGGGAAATCTGAGCTTTTTACTCCATACAAACCTTAACAAAAACTAAAGAGTACATTTCTTTATCACTAAAAAATAATTTCAAAGACACAAAAAATATTTTATATTAAAAGCTCCTAGTAACCCAGGAAACACACGTTAAAACAATGAGCTATTATTATTTGCCCATTAAAGTAGCAATACTTATTCTTGTTTTTAAAAGGCTGCTCTGCCTGTTCAGGTGTAGTTAAATCAATGCTCACAGGCAGAGCTGGGGTGGTTTCAGTTGTTATAACTCTTTGCAAAAGTTACTGGCAGCACACACACAAGGATTCATGCCATACAATTCAGTCATCCCACATCTTGAAAATCTCCTGTGGAAACCGTCTTCTTAGAGGGAAACTTTCAGTGTAAAACCAACTCATTTCAGCACTGAGTATAAGAGCCAAATGGTAGAATTAGATATTATATTATTATGTTTACATTTATTATCGTATAATTAGATATAATTGACTATATATTATAATAGGTGTCATTTGGGGATGATGATATAATGGATAATTTTTTGATTCTTAAACATGTTACATTGGCTGTTATTCTTTTCAAAAGTGTCACTTTAGAAAGCTTTTACAGGTGTTTTTTTTTAAGTCTTAACTGCACAAACCAACCCCTGAGCTGAATTCCATATATTGGAGATTAATGTGGTGAGATCTTTCTGTTTTACTCTCTTAGCTCCTCATTGGAGTTTCACACCCATTCCTTTTGGGGTAGTGGTGGCAGATATGACACTAGTTTTCCAACAGAAGAGGCAAGGTGCAGTAGCTTGCCCAAGGCCATAGGATGGTAGCCTGTCTACATAAGGAGTTCAGATATCTTCAAGAGAGAGAGAGAAGTGAAATGAACTGAGAGTTGCTCACTCATGTCCGAGACTTTGTGACCTCATGGACTATTCTAGTATTCTCCAGGCCATAATACTAGAGTGGGTAGCCTTTCCCTTCTCCAGGGGATCTTCCCAACCCTTCTGCACTGCAGGCAGATTCTTTACCAACTGAGCCATCAGGGAAGCCAAGAGATAGAGAGACTTTGAGAAAGATGACAGTGAAGCCTGAAGCTGTCTTGTTTCCCATGGCAATGAGATGTGGGAGGTTGAGCACCACCTCTGTGTGTCTCATCCAGGCCTGTACAGGGACAGCTGCATCATGCCCTGACGCAGTTAGGGGACGGGAACACTCACAGAGATTCACTGCTTTTTGGAGCCAACCTATTCCTCACTGCCTGCAAGGCAGCGCTGCTTGTATTCAGAGAGCCCCGATAGGCCACAAACTCCTTCAGAAACAGCTTCATCCCCAGCAGCTCTGTCACCACCGAGCAGTCCTCCAAGGCCATGCCCATCAGGGAAGTCACTGGCCGCAGGATGTAGGAGCAGATGAGCTGAGGCACAAAGCAAGATGAGCCGCTGGGACTTGGGTTGATCTGGGCTCTGTGGGCGTCCACCCACAGTCGCCACTGGCCTGAACCACCCCCTCCACAGGTCGAGAGGGACTGTACCTGGAAGCTGTACCCCTGGATTTCCACCATGTTTCCCGGCCAGGAGAGGACATCGCTGATGAAGCCCAGCACGGCCAGAAAGGCAATCAAGTTGGCCATGATGTTGGTCACGACCTTCATGAACAAGGCAGCCCCACTGGTAGCTGCTTCTAAGAGGTTTTGAACATCTCTGTCAATGGGACAAAGAGATATCATTATAGGCCTTTCTCCACAGGTTCAGGGCTCCCTGTCCTTCAGGCTCAAACTTGGATACAGCATGTCAGAGCCAGGGGTCCATGTTTACCCTCGAGACCAGAAAGCCGCTTGTCCAAGCACTAGGGTAAGGCCCATATGTCTAGTGCAGACATCATCTAAGACAAACCAGGAGCTGCATGCAACTTAACAAGCACTTGGAAGAAGGCAGATCTGAATAGAGATGTGTTGCCAATATACACACCAACTTTCAGAGCTTTAGTACAAGATAATATGAAATAGCTGTCAAATTAAAAAAAACACCTTTGTTTATTCAGCTGTACCAAGTCTTAGTTGTGACACACAGGATCTTTATTGCAGCATTTGTGATCTTTAGTTGAATCATGAGTGGCCTATTTCCCTCCATCCATGCATGCTCAGTCACTCAGTCATTTCCAACTCTTTGTCACTGTAACCAATCAGGCTCCTCTGATGGTCCAAGGAATTCTCCAGTCAAGAATACTATAGTGGGCTACTATTTCCTTCTTCAGGGGATCTTCACCGCCTAGGGATAGAACCCATGTCTTCTGCATTGCCAGGCAGATTCTTTACCACTAAGCCACCTGGGAAGCCCCTAGCTTCCTGACCAGGGATCAAACCCACACCCCCTGCATTGAGAGCATGGAATCTTAACCACGGGACCACCCTGAAATAGTAATAATTTCATATCAAATACACACTAAAATGACAAATTTTGGATATATTGAGTCAAAACACCTTACTAAAATCATCTTATTGAAAAATCATCGTTTTACTTTTTAAAGGTGATCACTAGGAACTGTTAATTATACATGACAGCAGGACCTAGGGCAATGCTGCCCCAGACATCTAGGAAGCTATGAGGTTTGGGCCCCCCATTGTATCCACAAGTACACATGTCCAAAGTGTTGTCTTTCAATATATATATATTTTAGGATTAAATGTTACACAAAGGTTGCTAAGACTGTGATGAAGAGATACTAGGAGGTGAGTTAAGTCAAGGACAGAACTCACTATGTCAATGTGATTGATGCTTGGGTCATGTAGAGAGATGGGGTGGTTTTCATGCCCTCCTCAGCACA
>SRVM01013492.1:0-15717 GCA_007570785.1 Antilocapra americana
ATGTAAATCAACTATACTTTAATTTAAAAAACAGACAACAAAAGACACCAAAGAGTCATAGACGTTTTTATGCTATTTCCATAGAGACGCCAAATGAAGAAGAGAGAGACAGCTTTTGAGTTAAACAGAGGAGGAGTCACAGAGAACCTAGGCTTGGACCTGAACTTGAGTTTACATGAAGATTGCAGTGCAGGTACAGATGCAGGGAATCACATACACTCACTCTGCTGAGACTAGCTGAAGTTATGAGTGTCGTTCAAGATCCCAAAGTAAGTACAGTAAGCCCTTTCTGTGATACCGTGTTGTCGCTGAAACAGTTTTGTTTCTTTTTGGTAGATTATAGTAGAAATTGGCTCTAGCGTTTCCTGCAGTCATTACTAGTTCTGTTTATCCCCTCTAGAGTTGATCTTTAAAATGTCCATTAGAATGGTTTTGCCAAAATGAAACATACCAATATTCATGATGCCTGTATCCAAGTATTTCTTCTGTTGTTCCCTACTTCTCTTCTAGGATTATATGAACAATTCACTATCTTGAATTATGCTTTTCCCTCCTCCAAGAATTCTCTCCTTCCTATTGGGCGCCTGGAAAACCCACTTCATTTGTCCAGACTCAGTTTACATATGATCTCTTTTGCGCTGTCTTCTGTTTAGTGTTGTGGTCACACTTTCCTTTTCGCTGCCATCAACTTTTGCACACCTGATTGTTGCACTTGCTACGCTGTATTGTAGTTGGGTTTTATACATATCTGGGCAACATTCCTTGGGGCCAGGGACTACCTTTTCTTCTTCTATCGATGCAGCCTTAGCATGTTACTTGGTATGCAGTAGTTAATATAAGAATGAGATTTGAATAAATTTTAAAACGTAGGAACATATGACTTATTATCATTTTCCTGACATAACAGGAAAAAAACATTACTGTTGGTGCTGAATGTTCACTTCTACTATAGTGAATGGTGGTGGTACTTGACTCCATTTATAATGTTTTGCCCACCATTTTATGTATTTCTACCTGATATCTCTTTTTTATTTCCATCTATATATTTATTGCTAATCCAAGTAAAGCAGGAATGTGGGTAGGGCTAGGTTATACTTGGCTGGAATAGTAAAGACAGTGTGTGAGTTTTTGGTGAGAAAATCCTGATGCATAAGAGATCTACATCCTCCCTTTGAGGCGTATGGAGGGCTCTGCCTCCAAAGAGTTTTATTAGAAACTAATCAAGATGTTTTTGCACAAGGCTCCTGATTAGGTATTAGTAATATTAAGAGTAAATCAGAACTAAAGTAGTTTGTGATTTGTTTTACATTGTAAATGTAGGTGGGGAGTGAGGGAGTGGTCTTTTCCCATCTTGATGTTTCGATCCTGTCAAGAGAGATCTTAGAATAATGTCAGCCCTGCTTCTTTACTTACTCCACCCCAGGGTGACCAAATGACTTATGTAGGAACGTTGAAAAGAATTAAGTGGGCTTGTTTGTCTCAACTAATTTTGTTCTCTCCCTTGAGAGTGAGAGTTGATTTCTTCTGTTTAAGTCATCCTGTTGTATTAGCAGTTCAGTTATGGATTAGTAATTTGTGTGGTTCAGTTATGGGGTCATTTCATTCAAACTGGATTCTAAGCCAGGGTTAGATCAGTATCAGGAATATTTTGACCTCCATCTTCACTCTTTTATCTTGTTTCCTAATTAGCTCCATACCTAGGTGTAATTAAGGTGTTGTACCTGTTGTACTTGCACAAATGCATCATTTGGTGTGTTACCTGGATACACTGAGAGATAAAAAGTAAGGAGCAGACTTTTGCAGAGGAAAATGTCCATGTGGAAATGTTTTGGTGCTTCCATGCAAGGTAGTCTTGTGCCTTGGTCTTCAGTGTGTGGTGGGATGTTGGGACCTTTGACTATTTGAAAATACTTCGGCTCATGCAGTTCAGTTCAGTCGCTCAGTAATGTCCAACTCTTTGCGACCCCATGAACCAGAACATGCCAGGCCTCCCTGTCCATCACCAACTCCCAGAATCTGCCCGAACCCATGTCCATCGAGTCAGTGATGCCATCCAGCCATCTCATCCTCTGTCATCCCTTCTCCTCCTGCCCCCAATTCTTCCCAGAATCAGGGTCTTTTCCACTGAGTCAACACTTTGCATGAGGTGGCCAAAGTATTGAAGTTTCAGCTTCAACATCAGACCTTGCAATGAACACCCAGGAGTGATCTCCTTTAGGATGGACTGGCTGGATCTTCTTGCAGTCCAAGGGACTCTCGAGAGTCTTCTCCAACACCACAGTTCAAAAGCATCAGTTCTTCAGTACTCAGCTTTCTTCACCATCCAGCTCTCATATCCATACACAACTACTGGAAAAACCATAACCTTGACTAGATGGACGTTTATTGCCGAAGTAATGTCCCTGCTTTTTAATATGCTATCTTGGTGGTTCATAACTTTCCTTCAAGGAGTAAGCGTCTTTTAATTTCATGGCTTCAATCACCATCTGCAGTGATTTTGGAGCCCCCCAAAAAATAAAGTCTGACACTGTTTCCCCATCTGTTTCCCATGAAATGATGGGACCAGATGCCATGATCTTAGTTTTCTGAATGCTGAGCTTCAAGCCCACTTTTTCACTCTCCTCTTTCACTTTCATCAAGAGGCTTTTTAGTTCCTCTTCACTTTCTGCCATAAGGGTGGTGTCGTCTGCATAATGAGGTTATTGATATTTCTCCTGGCAATCTTGATTCCAGCTTGTGCTTCTTCCAGCCCAGCGTTTCTCATGATGTACTCTGCATATAAATTAAATAAGCAGGGTGACAATATACAGCCTTGATGCACTCCTTTTCCTATTTGGGACCAGTCTGTTGTTCCATGTCCAGTCCTAACTGTTGCTTCCTGACTTGCATACAGGTTTCTCAAGAGACAGGTCAGGTGGTCTGGTATTCCTATCTCTTTCAGAATTTTCCACAGTTTATTGTGATCCACACGACCAAAGTTAACTGCTGAAGTCTATGAAAGGCTTAATGTATTCTGTATTAGTTTCTGGTACCTGCTGTAAAAAATCACCATAAATTTGGATGCTTAACATAATACAATAAAAATGTACTCTCTCACAGTTCTAAAGGTCAAACGTCTGATATCAAGGAGTCAGTAGGGCTGCGCCCCCTAAAGGTGTTCTAGGGGAGAGTCCACTCCTGTCTGTCTGAGCCCCCAGAGGTCAGTAGCTTCCTCGGACATGTAGCCGAGGAGGCGGCGGGGCGGCGAGGAGGTCGGGGAGGCGGCGAGGCGGTCGGGGAGGCGGCGAGGCGGCGGGGCGTCGAGGAGGTCGTGGACCCAGGGAGGCTCCGGCGGCGGCGAGGAGGTCGGGGAGGCATGCGAGTTCTTTACTACTGAGCCACCTGGGAAGCCATTGCAAAAATTAGGTGGGATGGAAAAAGAAAGAAAAATGTTTCTGTTGCTGTTTTCGCCATGGGCTTGGTTGATTTACAGTGTGCTTTCTGCAAACGCGATTGTGGTGAAAACTTTAGTTTACTCCTGGTGATACTCTCTTTACCTTATTACTTCTACTCAGAAATTGTGTAATTTCTTATTTGGCTCTGAAAGCATTCATTTTTCCCCCCAAATCAGGAATATGTAGCCTCATTTAGAAAGTTCACTAACTTTTGGTTTTTGCCTAAAGGCAATCCACTATTTATCCCTATTGGAGATACTCAAAAAGAAGAAGGAAAAAAAATTACTACCGGACACAGCAATAGTACAAAGGGAACATTGGAGTTAAGGAATCAGGTTTATCATTCTTCAAGTTACCAATAAAACCTCTGGACTCAGTTTCCTCATGTTTATCAAATAAAGAGTTAAATTCATTGATTGTTCCAGTCCCTCCATTTTAGAGTCTGTTATGCTATAATATTAGTTAGCCGACTGAAGGTTTGAACAAGAAATTTCAGACCCCAGTTTGAACAATTAAAGTACTTTAATCTGTGGATTTCCCAGGAACTACTTTGAAGAAGTATCATTTATTTTGACTTATTTTAAAATTTTTCATTGCTTGTAATCACTTTGCTGCCTATAGGAGCATTATATATATATATTAATATATTGTTAGCTAAGGTTCAAATTTATAGCAGACACTTGTTTTCCTGGTTTCTTAGCAACTTTTGTAGAATTTGCAATTTCAGCTAAAATGAAAGTGTCCTTTTATAATCTTCTGTTTAAACTATTTTACTGTTACGTTTAGCTAAAGTGATGCCTATGTCTAACATACATTTTTGAGGTTTTTCTGAATTGATTACCAAGATTAATGTCTAATTAGGAAGAACCTTAAAGTCACCTACCGCAATTTATCGTTTGATATGTAACTTTGAAAAGTTAGTGTTTGTAAAAAAAAAATAGAAAGAAATTTTTTAATTTTTAATATTTTGGCTTTCTTGTTAGTTGTAAGCGATTTTTGGAAATGATTCTTAGTGAATCTTTTTGTGTTTTGTATTTTGTTAGATTCAGGTATAGGTACTTTAAGTTGAACTTTGGGAAAAGAGGAGGTTTGCTTGTAGGATTCAGTGAATATTATTATGATAGTAATACATTTGTAGATAAAATTCAACCTTAGATTTTTTCTTTTCTGTGTATCCAATGTGGTTAAATCTGTTGATCATTGTTTTAATATACTTTAAAGCAAAATGACAGTATCGTAAAGGTAAAATTTTGCCTATTGCTAGGAAACAATGCCCTTTCTGTATATTGCTTTCATCATGAAATATCAAACAAGTGGTTTTTAAAGTAACTTTTATTTTGAATAGAATATTTTGGTTGTTTTTCTTTTTAGTTGTGAGGAAGCTATTTCTGTTATATCTTGGTGATGAATTTACAGAGTGTGGATTGTATGTTCATCCACTCATTTCCAGGAAGAGATTTGACTATTCCGTTCACAGCAAAGGAAACACGTCAGTTTTCTTCATAGCACCCTTGGAAGGGAGAAAGCGTTGGTATTTACTGTTTACTCTGGCTAGATGCTCCCGAAGAATCCTAGGTACATGAAATAAACTCTTTCCCCTTATGCCCCCTTTTCATTCTGCTTACGAAGAAAGATGGCAAAGGTGAGGAAGATACCATATCCAGGGCTTGGAAAGCCCAGTGAGAAAGCAGAGCTGGTTGGGAATTAGGCCCCCAAACCCTTCCAGACAGTCCGCGTGCTCTGCTTTCTCTCCTTGGCTGTGTTTCTTAGGGTGGTCAGAGAACCTCTTGTGTTAGCATAGGCCTGCGACTTGTTAGAGTGCAGATTTGTGGGTCTAGTATGGGCTTAAAGAATCAGAAGCGTAGGGAGCTGGACCAGGGAATGCATAATATTTTTTTATTTTTTTGAGAGGGGGAACTGCATTTTGATGCCTGTGGGATCCTAGTCCCTGACCAGAGACCAAACTCGTTAAACCTCCCCCCTCCCCCTCCTCACTGGGATTTTGGAGTCTTAACCACTGGACCTCCAGGGAGGTATGGGAATGTGTATTTTTGCTGTCTTTGGGTGAATCAATTTTGACTTTGCTGGAGGGAAGTGGGGTTTGTATTTTAAACAAGCTCCCCAGGCCTTCTTGCCTCTCTAAAGTCGGAGACCTGTTGCTGTACTGGAATCAGAACCTGAGACATAAGGAGGAAAACAATTCCATCCTGAATTTAGCCACTGGTGGATTTTCAGCCGGTTGTCAGTAGACAGAGTTTACGCTTCATGTTAGTTTTGGAGGATCCACGTTAAAATCTGTCTCGTGTTCTCTTGTCTGTAATAGCAGTAACCCGAGGTAAGGGCTAAGAGAAGTATGTGTAATAGGCTAAAGGGTATGACTCAAAGGACAGTGGAGATGGCATATAGACCTTCTGTTTTTACAACTTTTGTCTCATTTAACTTTCTGTTAAGGTTCTGTGCCCATTTTACAGGTGAAGAAACGGGTTTAGAGAGATTGTGTAATCTCAGAAGTCGTTGGTAACTGGTGGAGGAAAGTTTTGAAGCAGATCTCACTGGTGGCAAAATATATGCAGTTTCTACATCCTAGTTTTCTTGTGATGATCAGGAGACTCTTCCCACTACAAACTTTGTTTTCCTTTGGGGCTTTGCTCTTCTGGCTTTTTGAAAGTGGAGGAATGATATTCTTGAACCACTGGGGTCTCAAGATGTACATGCTGAGGTTCTTGGAGACCTCTCATTTCAGGTCTAATATGTTAAACTTGCCTGAGAAGATACACCCATATGTGGATTCTCTGTCTAAGGAGTAGTAGCTCTTTCCTTAAGGTTATAAAGCAGTTGTTTTCAGACCTTGACTTTGTGTCAGGATCACCTGGAGAGTCAGATACTTGGGTTCTGCCGAAAGAGGGTATGGCCTAGGAGGTCTGGGATGGGCCTTGGAATCTATACTTTTAAAAATCCTGTGTTTTCAGAATGTTCCCCAAGCAGTGCAGGGATGCAAACCACGTATGTATAGGCTGATTTCTGGTCTCCCCTTGTCCTCAGCTGGTAAAGAATCTGCCTGCTGTGCGGGAGACCTGGGTTCAATCCCTGGGGTGGGAGGATCCCCTGGAGAAGGGAAAGGCTACCCACTCCAGTATTCTGGCTTGGAGAATTCCATGGACTGTGTTATGTATAGACCATGAGTTCGCAAAGAGTCTGACACGACTGAGCGACTTTGACTTTCCTGTAGGCTGATTTCTATCAATATCTACAGCAGTAGTTCTCAAAGAGAAGGAGTTTACATTAGAATCCCTTGGAAATTTTTTTTCTTGTAAACCTGAGCACTTGGTGTATCAGATATGTAGAGGGGTGGAGTGAATAAAGGAAGCTCTGATGATGATTTTAATGAAACATCAGTATTTAAGCAATCTCTAGTCAGACTTTACTCTTAGCTGGAATGGTTGGTGAACATGTATATTAATCCAGTGGGTATATTCCCCATATGCTATGGCATACCAGTTATACTTAAGATTGAGAAGACTGTCCAGGCATTTCACATGAAAACCGTACAGCATATGATTGAACATTCTTTTGCTTCAGAAGCTTCTTTGGAAGTTGAAGTTCTTCAAGGTCATTATTAGCACGAATGATCACTGTTGGTACTCCAGAAATGCCAGGTTAGAGGCATTTTATTGTATCGGGAAAATTGAGATTCAATCCAGAGTGAATTTTATGATTTTCAGAAATGTTATAGTTGTTGAAATTGGTGCCAAGGGTAGGCTTCCTAAAAAGAAACTGGTGACTGAAAGAGGAGAAGTATCCTAAGAGGCGTTAAATAGGTGTCATTCGAGACAGGAATGAAGGGAGCAGAGAAGAAAAATAAGCTAACATTTGGCTTGATGGATTCACAGGCAGGAATGGCTTGAGGAAGGGTCAGGAAGGGGTTGTACAGTCTTTAACTGTGCTGTTCCCTGCTGGTAAGATACTAGTACAGGGATCAACAGGGATCTCTAAAATCTGCACACACCAAAATAACATCCCTTTGAGCTCCATCTCGAAAGGTACTGTGGTAGTGGTGAGAAAACCCAAGCTCCTTGTCACTGGGAAGCTCAGGATCAGAAACCCTAAGAGGGTCAGTAGCTGGCAGAGAGGGACACAAGATGTAGGGGCAAGCACACCGTACACTGGTTGTATTCTCTGTGATTCTGGAGTAAAATGAAGAGAACTCCAAATCTGTTATTTTGCTTGGTTTTAACGAATGCAGCTTTTGAGTAGTGAACTAAGCAGTATGCTCCCAAATAGTTGCACCATGGACTCTCCTACAAAGAGTACTGAGTTCCTTTTGCCTCGTGTTAGTAGCAGTTGGTGGTACCGTTCTCTCCAGTTTTAGCCCCTCTGCTGCGTAAGTAGTAGTATCTCATTGAAATTTTAATTGAAATTTTACTGATGACTAATGAAGTTTGGGCACATTTTCAATTGTTAGTCTTTTCTTTGTAATTCTTGCCCCATTTTTTCACTGTGTTGGCTGTACATTTTCTTATTGATTCATGAGTTATTACATTCTGGATATGAGGTTTTTCTTGACTTAGAAGTGTTACATATGGTACTTTGCAAGGTATGTTTGGATGAACAGACGTTTTGAATTTTAACCAGATTTGTGTTCTTGATGTTTTCTTCTAAGGTCGATGCTTTTTGTATGTATGTTTTTTTTTTTTTAAATCTTCCTCTATAGATATAAGGATATGTTCCTATGTTATCTTCTGGAAATTCAATTTTTTGCTTTTGTTACTGAGAGGTATGGGCTTCCCTGTTGGCTCAGATGGTAAAGAATCTGCCTGCAATGCAGGAGACCTGGGTTGGATCCCTGGGTTGGAAAGATCTCCTGGAGAAGGGAATGGCTACCCACTCCAGTATTCTTGCTTGCATAATTCCATGGACAGAGAAGCCTGACAGTCTACAGTCTATGGGGTCACAAACAGTCAGACCTGACTGAGTGACTTTCACTTTCACTGAGAGCTACAGTTCATCTGAAATTACTTTTTACATGATTAGATGTATACATTTTCTCGATTTCCATATGGATATACTGATTACAGAACTTCCAGGGTTTCCAGTCAGTGTTCTCAGACATTGACACTGCACATCCATCTTTATTTCTCCTGTATTAAAATGCCTCGCTAGTATCTTCTGAGTTAGCATTTAGTTAGCATTTGTGATTTAACTGAGGGCTTCTCTGGTGGCTCAGATGGTAAAGAATCTGCCTGCAATACCGAATTCCCGGGTTTGATCACCTGGAGAAAGGAATGGCAACCCTCTCCAGTATTCTTGCCTAGAGAATTCCATGGACAGAGGAGCGGTCCATGGAGTTGCAAAGAGTCAGACATAACTGAACGATTAACACTTTTGCTTTCTATGAGTTAACTGGTCAGACTTCAAAACTTTTGCTTCAGAGGGT
Organism: Antilocapra americana; assembly: GCA_007570785.1. NCBI lineage: Eukaryota > Metazoa > Chordata > Mammalia > Artiodactyla > Antilocapridae > Antilocapra > Antilocapra americana. The sequence continues at coordinate 8,869 of SRVM01013492.1, forward strand.
AGATAGGGATAAAAAAATAACTGAAGAATGACTAAAATTCTCTCTGCTCCACCAGCTGTTTTCAGAGAAAACCCCACATGGCTGTCTCACCTCCAGGAAACCTCTGTAACAGGCTTGTGCATTGGTTAGCTGCTTGTCCCGAACTTGGTGCTACCTTAGGCTAGCCCAGCCTTTGGACCTTCCCGTCCTCTTGTTTCTGAGGTTGCCGCTTCAACAGATGACATTCTAAGGTCTCTCTGCAAAGGTAGCAAAGCTGTTGGTTTCCATAACCTGTCCTGTTCTGATCAAATCTTCTGCCCTGACAGTTTGTTGGTGAGGGGCTTGGGAACCATAGGTAAGAACTCCATAGGCCGGTCATTCTTATGGGAAGCTCAGTAGTCTTTAAGAATCAGTGCTTCTGCTGAGGGGGAGCTTATTTTTGAACGCTGAAATGTTTGTTTTGGACACTTCCAGTCAACTTTATATTTGCTTTCTTTGGGAAAGGATTTGTTAACCACTTACTCCATCATGTCACAGATCAGAGCTCACTGATGATATTCTAAGCCACAAAATACTTCATGCTTTTAAAAGCTAAGAGAATGGGTATGTGTATTGTACAATAGATTAATGGGCTATTCGATTATCATTCAAAGGTGAGCAATCTGGATTGAAAAAATATATGGGAGATATTAGAATACAGCTAGCATTTAAAGCCATGAAACTAAGTAGGATCCCATAGGAAGTGATTTACATTAAAAATTATCCTAGAACTAAGACCTGGGACATTGAAATATTCAGTGGTTGATGCGGTGATGTGGAAACAGAAAAGGAGACAGAGAAAGTGACTACTGAGATATGGAAAGAAGCAGGAGCAGTGCCACGTAAAGTGGGGAAGAGTGGGTTTTTTTGTTTTGTTTTTGCTGGGTTTATTCAACTGGGTTAGCTCTTGCTGTAGTGAAATAAAATGAAGACTGAGATTAATACAGTTGCTTTGGTTCCATAATGGTCACGGGGGATCTTGTTCAATGCTGTTTCAGTGGGATGGGATCAATGAGCAAAATGAGCATTAGTAATGAGTAAGTTTTATTGAAGTGAATTCTGTAAATATGAAAGGAGGAACCATTCGTTCCAGGTAATAATTTTGAAGAGATTTTTTTTCTATAAAAAGAAAAGAGTTTCGATGGTGAATGGGATTGTTTCCTTAATTTCTCTTTCTGATTTCTCACTGTTAGTGTATAGGAATGCCAGGGATTTCTGTGTGTTGATTTTGTATCCTGAAACTTTGCTATAATCACTGATTAGCTCTAGTAATTTTCTCGTAGAGTCTTTAGGGTTTTCAATATAGAGGATCGTGTCATCAGCAAACAGAGAGAGTTTTACTTCTTCTTTTCCAATCTGTATTCCTTTGATTTCTTTATCTGCTCTGATTGCTGTGGCCAAAACTTCCAAAACTATGTTGAATAGTAGTGGTGAGAATGGGCACCCTTGTCTTGTCCCTGATTTCAGGGGGAATGCTTCCAGTTTTTCACCATTGAGGATAATGTTTGCTGTGGGTTTGTCATATATAGCTTTTATTATGTTGAGGTATGTTCCTTCTATTCCTGCTTTTTGGAGGGTTTTTACAAACTTCTATAAAGTTAATGAATCATCTGAGTCACCCAACACATGTTCTAAGCTGAGGTCAAATCAGGCAACACATTGCCCTGTCATGTCTGCTCTCACACGTAACATATTTCTTTTCTGACATACATTTAGTATCAAGTTTTTCATGTTTTTCTGCTTTTTGTTGTTGATTTTGCTATTTTCAATGGCCTCAAGTGTAGTGAAGCGCTGTCTACAAGCACAAGAAGGCTGTGATGTGCTGTTTAGGAAAAAAGTGTGTGTTAGATAAGCTTCATTCAAGCATGACTTGCAGTGCTGCTCATGAGTTCAATGTTAACAAATCAACAATACTTCACATTCGGGAAAAAGAAGAGAGGATTTGTTTTGTATGTGACAGTGCTCCATAAAGTGCTAAGGTAATATCCATAGTACGTGATGAAGCTATAGAGAGGTAGAGTTTTATGGATACATTTTTCAGATATGCTTGTAGATTTGTGAGTTGATGAATAATTTTTTTAAATGTAGTGTACAGATTGCTTTGAGGCTGAATTTCAAAGAATTTTTGGTCAAAGAGTTAATGAAAACATGACCAATTCCTTACAAAGTCTTATAAAAAATAGAAGAGGATAGAATACTTCTCAACTCATTCCATTACTTCAATTTACCCTGATGCCAAAACTGGACAAATATAAGAAATACCCATATATACAATCTGAGATAATGAGGGTGTGAGATTCGATCTGTTCTCAAGAATGAGGACTATTTCTGGCTTAGAAGTGATCCATAGTTCTGATGATAATAATTCATATTAGTTTGTGTCTGTTGTAGTGCTCAGTTGTGTAATCTTCAGTCTTAAATGTTTTTTCATGGCTGCAATTCCATCAAACAATATTTATATAATAAATTATCTTCCCCCCATCTAGAAGAAAATCTTGAACAGCTGCATTGATTCTTATCAGAAACTTTATATGCAACCATAACATCAAACAGTGTTGCCGTTGCTCAGTCGCTAAATCATGTCTGACTCTTTGTGACCTGAAGGACCGCAGTATAGTATGCCAGGCTCCCTGTCCTTCACTATCTCCCCGAGTTTGCTCAGACTCATGTCCATTGAATTGGTGATGCCATTCAACTGTCTCATCCTGTACTCAGTCTTTCCCAGCATCAGGGTCTTTTCCAATGAGTTGGCTAGCTCAAACAGTGATACATATGTAAATATATCATGTGATCAGATGATAATAGTCTTCTTCATCCAAAGCTGATAAATCACAAAAAACGAAGGACTGAAACTTAGTATCAAAATAATTTTCTCTTCCTGTGTTAAACAATACAGGAACTGAGCATACTTCCTCTGGCTATGTTAAACAATACTGAAAGTAAGCAAAGTAAAATTAGGTTTTTGCTCCAGGGAATACTCACTCCTGGAAGATAAGACTGAGCAAATAAGAGCAGCTTACTTATGGAGACTAAACTTACTTGTCATACCTTACTTTGAAACCCTCACTTCTCTGTACATGCCAATCCAAAGCAGTTATGTCATAAACTCTGCCCGGTCCCAGCTAGTTCCCCTTCTTGCAAGACTCACCTGAAAATTAGGCTTTAAAAGTATAAAATCATGCAAGTATTCCCCACCTCCTCAGTTTTCCCCTTCAGGTATGTAACCAAGAGCATGACAGTTATAGTATATTTTCCCTTATTGAAGTATGTCAGATAAATTTAGCTTTACTGAATTCAGGATTTTCTGTTGGTCTTTTGGGGCAGTTGTCACACCCCTTAAGATTTTTATATCCTATTGGACAGTGAGTTTTTAAAGACAGGCTCTTTATATATGTCAGAAAGTACCCCCCAAAATAACGACTGCATTCACCAGGCAGTTAGAGAAGCCTATGAAACTGAAACACTGCCTTTTATTTTACCAGTAGCTATAGTGGAAGAACAAATCCATTATAGTCTCATGCTTTAGAGACTACAAATAATAATATTTTCATTGCTTTCTAATTAATGTGGAAATTATCTAAAATGGACAAATGAAACTCAGAGGATCATATCGACCTAGAGAAGCAGTAAAATTTGCTGTGTTTTATAAAGATGGCATTTTAAAGAGAAAAACAGAGGAACATGTAGAAAGACTTTGAACTAAATCATTCATAATATGATAAGTAATCTATTCCCAAAAGAGGTTTAAAGGTATTTGACAGTAGGGGAATGTACTTACTTATTCAATAAGTAGTTTTAATAACTACTATGGGCTGAGTCAAGTTTTTGGAATTAGTGCATAATGGTTAATAAAGCGAATGTTCTCTAAATACATGGGACTTGTATTCTAGTTAGAAGAAGGCAAATCTTTCAGAAGTAAATACATACATAAATACAGGATTACCATTTGCGGTAAGTACTATGAAGTGTAGTGAAAGAGACTAAAAACAGACTCAATGGGTACAAGGAGATTAAGTAGACTTGGCAGAAGACCAGGTATAAGATTAAATTGGAATGTACTGATATTTTTCTCTACCTTGACCTCAAGGATTAGGCTAAAGCTCCCAGCAAGTTAGAAATGCACAATTTTCCAAGATAGAGGAGGAGTAACAAAAGTATAATTTCAGTTCTCTTATGTAATGGAGATGATAGATGACAGGAGTGAGATATGTTTCATCAATCTTAAATAAAACAACACACTAGATTTGAGGAGGAAGGATTGAGATCATGTAAAACTCAGTACTCCGTGGGGCCGAAAAGAGTTGGACAAAACTTAGCACATGACACAGGAGACACAACTCAGCACTAGAAATTCTGTTTCCACACAGCATTTCTAAAAGCTTTAGACAAAGTTATTCTGTAAGAAGTTGGAATTGGGACTTGTTACGAAACTCTAAAAGAACCAAAGTCACCTATAGGATACAGCATTCTAACTTACTGGCTGAACTATGCATTTTCAGCAAATACACGTCACATTGCTTCCCTAGAATGTACAGGATATAATCTATTCTGTATTAATGCATTTAGGTATCTAAACTGCAGAAGAACATACAAACGGGATAAAAATCACTTAAGCATGAACCATACACATTTACCCAATCATAATTTGGTACTAAATAAAGAGTTTAAATTGCTTCTAAATTAAGTCTTTTATGCATACTAAATGGCAGGTGCTTCATAAGATTTTCAGTAAATTTCACAATTCAGTAATTCTATTTCTAGAAGAGAAAACTAAAGCTCAGAGAAACTAAAGAAACTACCAAAGGTCCACCACAAAGTAATTGTGTAAACGGGTTCTTAAAACAGGTTTCCACACTTTCTTTTCTTGTCCACTTGTTCTCCCAAAGTGACCCCGAACTTATTATTTGTCAACAATTTTTAGGTATGTTCCAATAAAAAGTTAGAAGTAGGAGAAACTGAGATCCAACCTATTACACCTTTAGGCAGATATAAAGCCTATGAAAACGTATGAGTTTATACTATCACATCAGTCAAGTTTCAGAATGCATTGTTTTGATTTGTAAATCTAGGGCAAAGGGGCAGTTTTATACATTGTGGATTGATGTGTGAATACATGAACTATCTAAAGAGGTAAAACTGGCAGAATCTATCAAAATTACAAATACCCCAATACTTCATTCCAATAATTCTAAATTTATTATTAATTTTTTTTTTGTCTGTGCCCCTCAGCATGTAGGATCTTAGCTCCCTGACCAGGGATCAAACTTGTACTCCCTGTCTTGGAAGCATGGAGTCTTCACCACGGAACTGCCAGGGTATTCCCCCAATAATTCTAAATTTGAGTTTGACATGCCTCTGTCCTGGCCAAGAAACCCTCTGGTGATGCTCTACCCAGCTCTCACAAGCCTGCCCAGTATTTTCACCAGTTTCTCAGTCGCTGGCTCATTTCTCTTGTGCATACACTGGTTACCTGGAACCATACTCTCAATAGTTGTGACCTTGATTATTGCTTGGAATCCCTGTCTACCCTGCCCAGTTCACCTGATGAGACTCCCTTATGTGTGTTTATTTGTCTGAATGAAGTCTGAATTCATCACGACCTTTCTACAATTAGCAGTAGCAGCTGGTTACCACAGCTCCTCAACAGTCAGATTTACAATCCTCCCTCCAGCTCCACTTTCCCAGTGCTGTTGGGAGGTCATAGCATACTCTCCAGCTCAGTCTGTCCAATATATAATACCTTGAAAAATTAATTGTATTACACCCCATTGTGCATGGCACTAAGCCACCAGCGACAAGGAAAGGGAATTTTTGAAATACTTTCCAGAAACTGTCCTCAGCTAGCAACTTCAACATGTTCTACCTGATTCAATTTTCATTGCAGATCTGTAGTCTAGATATTATTTTCTTCATTTTCTTTTGAATAAACCAAGACCTAAAAAAGTACCTTTCTTAAGGTCGTATATTTCAGATTGAGCTGTGATTATAGCTAGCTCTTTTGACTTTCAATCTAGTACCATTTTTAATTAAACTGCATGGCCTTTAAACCACCTCCCTTTTAATCAGAAAGGGATATTCAATCAGAAGTCTATTTCCATTTCAGCAGTTTCAATGAATATAGAAGAATTAATGTTTTTTTTAATATGGCGATTTTTTTTATTTCTCAGGTACTGTGTAAATTGTCAAATGGCTTTGACATCCTTTAAATATTCCTTCATATTTTGTTACACTGGCCCTTTTTGTTTGTTTTTGTTATCTACCATATACAACCTAGATCAGTCATAACATGATACTTTTCTTCCTTTATGGAAACTTGTAGATTATTTTTCCTTGTCAATCAGTTATACGCTATGTCTTTTCTAGGTGTAAAATATACACAATCTCTATTTTTGCAGCACGTGACTTATGAAGCCTTACAAACGGAATGTGCCATCTGTTTGATATCTAAGGATTTCAACCTATGTTTGTCATAAACTATATTTAATCTGAATTGATAATTACATATGTTTGATCAATTTTAATTTTCATGAGTTTAGAGGCTATCTCTGAATGTGACTTTGCTCTTCAGCTTTTTTTTTAATTTAAATTGCTACTGGCTCTTAATTCTGATTGGTATGGACTACTTCATCAAGTATATGTACTTGTTTGAGGCACTTTAAAATGCCCCATTTCTGCTTTAAATTTTCTCATTAGTGTAATAGTTGGCTTTCAAATCCTCAACAGGATTCATGAAGTTTCTCCCTTTGTTTATTTTATCCTTCAGTCTTTCATTCAACAGAAATGTGTTAATACCTACAATGTAGCAGAACTAGCAGTCATCTGGTTATAATG